>BQNB010077573.1:0-30804 GCA_026074375.1 Tanacetum coccineum | reverse complement strand
GACAAGTTAGTTAAATATTCATTTACAAAGAAACACTTTCTCTCTCTAGACTATTCTCTCTCTAGTGTTTCTCTCTCTAGAAACTAACCAGATTCAAGAATCGACCCCGTGTTATGATATAAGATATACCACAACAGTTAAGGCATAACGAATTTGGTTAGCATTCAGAAAATTGATAATTTCATGAAACCAATCACTTTTAGTAGGTTTTTCCAAGAATGCGACCATATTGTGAGTATTAGCAAAATTTAGGGTTGGCATTGTGTTGTGATTAAATGATTAAAGATGAAATTGAGTTAGGGTTTACGTTTAGAGAGTGTTTGAATGATTGAAATAGAATAAAGAATCAAATGAAACCATGAATCAAAGTATTTATAAAAGCACCCTCAGCAGCAGGAACTTGAACTGGCAGCACTAAATAATGCCTAACAACATTAACTTAAACTGACAGCAGTAACTCAACAGCATTAACAAAGCTTAGCAGCACTAAGATATACCAGCAGTAGAAATTTTATGCTTAGCAGCATTAAGTTATATTACCAGTATTAACCTGAGGCTAACAGCAGTAAGTTTGAGCTACCAGCATTAATCTTTAATTTCATTCCAAAAAGGACTTCAATCATCAATTAGTTTTTCTCACAAGCTCTCTTTCTATTTTTATGGTCACAATATCTCTCAATTCTTTTTGCTCACAAAATCATTCTTTTCTATTTTTATTCACACAGCTCTCTTTCTGTTTTTCAACTCATAGTTTCTCTCTTTTGTTTTTCCTTACTGTTTCACACAGACTTTGTACATTTTGCCATCAATTCCAATAGTTTCATACTGTCTTCTCCACTTCCAAGTGTGTAACCTCTTAAGAGAGGTGGATTACAGGACTATTTAGATGTAGTCTCAAACCTAGTTTGAGCATCTACACCCCCCAATATGGTATCTTGGCACCTGGGGCCACTACCTAAACCAAATCCCTAAGAACTTTATCCATTAAGTGTTGCCATGAATTGGGTCCTATTGACGTTACCACTGTCTTGCTCTGCTTCTAAGCTAGAAGCAGTAGTGGCAGCCCTTTCCATTCTGTCACCCAACTCCTTATGGACAACATTATTACCAACCTTTACAGGTACGCGTATTCTAAGTGGTGAGGTAAATTTTTTAGCTCAGGTTTCTTCTCATCTATCTTGTTAGTACTAGCTGAATGAAGGTGTTCACTTTCAACTTTATTAGGTTCTGTTGTTTCCCGTACAACTGGATACGGCGTATTGACAGAGTCGATACGCCATATTGGTTCCCCTGAATCAGAATTATTGACAGCTTTACATTCAAAAGATTCACAACTTTCTAGGTCTGATTGATCAATCGATTTCTATAGCCCCTTTAATAAAAATGTATTAGACTTATCACTCTCTAGTAATTCTTGTGCCTCTGCGTTGACCGTGTCGTCTAAGTCATCAACCCAATAGCATTCATCATCTTCGGCGGGTGATCTCTTAAATGATTGGTCAACGTCAAAGATTACCTCATCATCCCCTACCCTTAGCGTTATCTTTTTATTAAACACGTCTATTATAGCTCGAGCAGTTGCCAAATAAGGTCTTCCTAAAATTATAGGAACTCTAGAGTCTTCGGGGATATATAAGATAACGAAATCTATGGGAAGGACAAATTTATCAACTTTTATGAGCATATTTTCAATTATTCCTCTTGAGTATTGGATTGACCTATCCGCAAGTTCTAAACTCATTCTAGTAGCCTTCGGTTCTCCTAACCTTAATTTCTCATACATCGTATATGGCATCAAACTTATACTAGCTCCTAGGTCTGCTAACGCATTATTAATGTGTAATTGGCCGATGTCACAAGGAATAGTAAAACTCCCTGGGTCTTTTACTTTTGATGGAAGCTTGTTTAATAACACAGCTAAGCACCTTTCATTCATAGTGATCGTTCAAGCTTCTTCGAGTCTGGCCTTATTGGTCAGTAAACCTTTCAAAAATTTGGCGTATTTTGGCATTTGAGGTAGGGCTTCGATGAAAGGCAAATTGATGTGTAGTTGCTTCAGGTTTTCTAAAAACTTTTTCTGCTGAGCTTCTTCTTTTTCTTTTCTCAATCTTTGGGTAAAAGGAACTGGTGATGTTTATTTCTCACTTGATGGTTGAACAACAGGTTTGTTGGTTTTCTGGGGTTGATCATTGGTGATGACTTCATTTGATTCATCTGGCTTGTTGAGATTTACTACCAGAGGTTCTTCGGTATGTAAGTTGGCGTTGTTATTTTGAATATCTTGAGTTGTAGTTTTTCCACCTCTAGTAGTTACTCCTTTAATTTCGCAATTTGTCGTCAGAGTATTATTGATCACTTTTAACAATTCTTGTACTTCGAACCTGAGCTCACTTAATGAATTGTTCCTTTCTTTGAATAAGATCTCGTTGGTTGTTCAGAATTTATAGATGAATTTTCTCATCTATTCATGTTCTCGTTTTCTTCGTCAATGAATTTGTATAACATTTCTTCCATCGTTAACCTTCTTTCCGGATAGGTAAAGTGATATGGACGAAGTCCGGATGCTACTCCGGAAAAATAAGACATGATTCAAAGTAAAGCTATTCTAGGGAAATAGACTTGTAAAGATAAAAAACTAAGTCAATACGCCGTATATAAATGATTTAATATGCCGTATTACTGAACAGAATGGATACGCTGTATTGGATAGAAAGTTGGATATGCCGTATTCAATGGAAGTGGATATGTCGTATTGGTTTATCTACCAGAACAGTGTATTAGAGAGAACAATTAAACACACAACAATATAAACAAAGAGCAATAACACAATTTAAACGACAAATATAACCAAAGATTATACACTAATCTAAATTACAAACTAATACCTATAGGGTTAGACTCTAATCTTATTACTTACAAACCAAAATATCAAATAAAATTAAAGATAAAATTTTTCACATCCCCGTCAACGACGCCAAAACTTTGTGTCCATTGTGTGGTTGTAATATATGATTTCAGTTTTAAATTTAATATTTTTGCCGACTTAAACCAAACAACCCATCCCTTTAATGGGCAGTGTAACCGATCGGTGGTAGTTTCATGGTAAATAGGTGATCACTAAGAGCGAGAAATAATCCTTCAATCTATTAATATTTTGGTTATCTAAACTAAGTTAATTCTATTCAATGTTAAACCTATGCTAAACCTATGTTAATCCTAAATCTAACGGATAAGGGGGGGTTTCAGCCTGAGAGACTGGCATGGGTTTTGTGGTGACTAAAATAAACTTAAGACACTAAAACACACGCAAGCAAATTAACAAAAGATAAAAGAGCATGCTAGCCAAATATAAGAAAACTATATTAACCATTATTAATCCAATCAGAACGTTGGTTTGTTTATTTAGTGCAATGATTACTTATCTCGAGGCGGCATATCATTCTTAAGATTAAGGCGGTACTTCTTCCTTAAACCTATACACGTAAAATTCTGTCACAATTAAGCGCATCCGCATAAAGCATCATTAATTGCTGATTATAATCTATCTTAAGGATTAAAGCAATGGTGATCTTGTTAAACCCTAGCTCATAGAGACTTTACCCACTTACTGCTTAATGGCAATTCATACACTAGTAGTCCACTAACCAAGTCTTTACTAATTAATTGAGGACGTACTCGTTAATCCCTGGGGTCACCTGTCGATCCAACTAAGCTCACAATCTAAGGGCAAAGATACGTCGTTATTTGTGATCCTATTGGTCTAGATGTATAAATCACTATATGGAGAGCCATCCCGGCATCTAGATTACTTGGTCCATATCACTAGATCTAGATGAATGATAGGTCGCATACAAAAACACGTAAACAAGTATAAACTGATAAACATAAACAAGCAATCAACAATAAATTAAGCAATCAAGATAAATAAACCAAACATTCAGATCTTCATAATAATGGCTAATACCCGAAGGTATTAGCCTTCAAACGTCATAATCAATACAAAAGTAATAATTTAGCCAAGGTAAACTAACCGAGTTAATGAATAATACCAAAAACTAAACGATTACAAGAGTATAGGAGATTACAAGTTGTTGCCTATGGAATTAATTATGTTGCAAGACCTGTTCTGCTCTTCTTCACCTCTAAAAATTGACTTTTATGGTTTAGGTATCGAAAATATGATTTAGCACACTTAAAACTCCGTTTCTTGATTATTCTAATTAATAAGAGTCTGGAAAAAGGTCAATATGGGCCGTATCTAAAAGGACTTCGATACGTGCGTATGGGGTTTTCTTATAGTATGGACCATGTTCGATATCTTCCAGATTATTTTATTTTCATAGCTTAAATACGGTGTATTGGTCTTCCCTGGATACGACGTATTGATCTTGTTTTGTTCGTGGTCTTTTATGAAGTGCGGGCATAGGATACATCGTATCTTCTTGAGGATACGGCGTATTGGTTGCTAAAGACGTTAATCTTCAAATGTCTTCCGTTTAAGCTCCAGAAATCATGCCTTTTGCTAATCTTCACCAAGTACGCCATAATTACGTGCATTTCTTAAATACAAACGATAAAGTAACAATTTCTTTGCAATAATTATATAAAATGGGTTATTTTCATGGGATAAATGATGCTATAAAAGTGACATTATTTGATTTTATCAACCCTAAATCAAATTTCATTGATTTTCGAGTGTAAAAAGGAGTTTTAGTCTAATTCGTTTCACCAAAGTAATGTTAAAGGGTTATTAAACGTATAGGAATGTACCTTAAATCTTGAACGCGAGTTTTGATTTTCAAAGATGATGCGTGCAAAATGTGTATAGAGAGGGAAAGAAGTGTTTTTGATTTGAGTTTAAAGTTGTGAGGGTGCGATTTGTGTATTTAAGGGGTTTAACCGGCCCAAGTTTGAAAAATGAAAAAAATGGTCCTTGTTCTTGAGCACCCTATCTATTTCCAATGTAAACCTTTAGCTTAAGTTTAACCAAGTTATATTAATGACATATTTAGCCCCTAAAGATGCGAACTTAGTATTTAAATCCTAGGTTTTGCCATTTAGTCCCAAAAAGTTGAAACAAATAACATCTTAAGACCAATTAAATTACAAATACATTAACTCTCCTTTAATTGATGATCCGTTATTGTTAAGAAACTTTTACTTTTATTCCGAGATGACTTTTGAAAGAATTTGAAAATTTATCCACCTCAAATAATGTCCCGTTTTCTATTTAAAGAGTCTTTACACATTAGATAAACACTTTTAAAAATCTTTTCTGATGAATCAAACTGAGATGATAGTTATTTTTGAAATACACAACGCAACAATTCAAAAAAACAAGATTTCTCCTCTTTGACATAAATCAAATGCAACTGACACATGACACTAATTTGATATAAGGACAAGCACGAGTTGTGTTGCAAAGTATACACAAGCACTTTTGCATATTCAAAAGTAATCGTGCCCGCTGAAAAATGAATTTCCGTTGTATGGTCAAGTTTTCTTTTGGCGAAAATAGCTTGGCCTTTAAGTTAGATAGATCGGTTCATCTAAAATAAAGACAAGCCAAATCAGCACATGGTTTTGAAAATATTTAGAACTTCTGATCTGACTTTATTTACAACTCATATCATTATTGAATGACATTTCTAAAGCCGTAAATATTATCGATTTTCAGAAGACATGTCATGAAAAACATATTTTTGTATTTTAATTTTTTAATTTTCTATTTTCTTTTTATGGGTTTTATATTTTTCTATTTTCTTTTTGTAAAATTTTTATAAAAATGAAAATCTTTTTGGGTTTTTCTGGTTTTCTTTATTTACATAGGATACATAACGAGTTACCACCATTATTCGTCCTCTACGTCTGTCAGACTTTTCAGCGTTTCATGAGACATACTTCTCATGCCAGCTTGTTTGATAAGAAAAGCAAGTCAGTTCTCATCCTAAACCTGGTAATGATTATTTGCCAGCTTATATTCTGTTATAAACAAAAATACATTTAAACCACCCCGAATTTCCACTTGCTCTTTGATTTTCTCTCTCAACAATTCTCTCTCTAACTTTCTCTCTCTAGATCTCTCTAGATCTGTACATGTTTGTGTGAATTAGGGAACCTACAATAAAGCAATGGCACTTTATTATTACACTACATAGGTATCTTGTTGAACCCAAGGCCATAGTTAGTTAATTATGATCTCATCCATAGTATTTGAGCACAACATCCTGACAAGGCAATGTATTTAGCTTCTGTACTGGATATGGTAGTGCTCTTTTGTTTCTTTAACGACCAACTCACTAATATATCACCCAATAGTTTCATACTTCCAGATGTACTTCTTCTAGTATATTGGCAACCAGTATGATCAGCGTCTGCAAAAGCTGTTAGTGCAATACAGGAATCCTTTGAATACTACAGACCCATGTTAATGGTTCCTTTTAGGTATCAAAAGATTCGCTTAACTGTATGTAATTGCTTTTTGGTAGGCTTTGCTTGATACTAGGCACACATGCATACAACAAATTGAAGGTCTGGTCGACTGGCAGTCAAATACATAAGGGAGCCAATCATTCCACGATAACGTGTGGGATCAACTTCTTTCCCTTGTGGATCTGCATCCAATTTGGATTTCTCCACCATGTGAGTACCCACTGGGTCACTAGTTTCCATACCATGTTTTTTAATTATCTCAACAGCATATTTGGATTGGTTAAGAAAGATGCCTCTAGGACTTTGAGAAATCTGAAGTCCTAGAAAGAACGATATTTTGCCCATCATCGACATCTTAAATTTTAAACACATGATTTTAGAAATTTTTTCCCAAAGATCAAGTTTAGTGGAGGCAAATATAATATCATCTACATAGATATGTACCAGCAAGATGTCTTTGTCTTCTCTCCTGATGAACAATGTAGGATCAACGGTTCCTTTGGAGAACTTTTGGGAGAGTAAAAACGATTAGAGCATATCATACCAAGCCCTTGGTGCCTGCTTTAACCCGTAAAAAGCCTTCTTAAGCTTGTATACATGGTTGGGATTCTCTGGATCTACAAACCCATCCGGTTGATCGACATGAACATCCTTACGTAATATGCCATTCAAGAATGCAGTCTTTACATCCATTTGATAGACGACTATGTTCGTGCGAGCAACAAATGCAAGAAAGATACGGATGGCTTCGAGTCATGCAACTGGAGCAAAATATTCTTCAAAGTTTATGCCTTCTTCCTGATGATATCCCTTCGCTACCAACCAAGCCTTGTTTTTCAACACACCTCCCCAGTTCGTCTAATTTAACCTAGTATATCCACTTCAAGGTGATAATCATAACATGATCCGGACGACGTACAAGCTCCTAAACTTCAAGATGTTCAAACTCATTGAGTTCGTCTTGCATGGCTTAATCCAGCAGGATTTCATTAATGCTTCCTTATAACTCTTGGGTTCAACGGAAGAAAGGAAAGCATCAAAATAACAGAACAGGGCTTCATTTTGTAGTTGATGTCGAGTGGAGACGGGTCTAGAAGGATCGCCAATTACATTATCAATTGGATGATCTTTGGTCCATTTACTGATGTGTTCAGGTGGTTGATTGACTGAGTGCACATTATTTGTAATAACAACCTGATAAGAGGATTCTTCAGAACTTGGTTCTATATTAGGAATACCAAATTGGAAATTATTATCCATGTGTGCAACATCAATATCATGATCTGCTTCTTTATCATCAGGAGGAATAACATGAGATGGTGATTCTTGTAGAGTTTGTGAAGTACTTGGTGATGGTGCATCTTGATCAACTGATTTTGAGGAAGGCAAACCGGTTGAAACAGCAGGAACTGGAGTAGCAACTTCAAGAACTGGATGATTAACACGTGAGGGAGGACGGATGTATTCATCGAACAATGGTTGAAGTAGTGTATCTCAGTCATTTCTTGTTGGTGGGACAAAAGGTATTGAAGAAGGAGGTTATGGCACGAGTCCTGAACTGAGTGTTCCAGGAGTCATTTCATAAAGTGTGGGTCCAAAACTGCTTTGTTCAGAATCCATCGCTGTCATCTCATCAAAGTCTACATGTATTGTTTCCAAAATTTGTTTGGTACGTCGATTGTAAATCCGGTAAGCCTTCTTTGTAGGAGCATATCCAATGAAGATACCAACATTAGCTTTAGCTTTCAGTTTACTTAAATCCTCACTGTCAATAGTTGGATAACAAAGTGCTCCAAATACACAAAGATAGTAAATATCTGGATTTCTGTCATGCAATAGCTTATATGGTGTTTTTCCATGACGAAGACGTATTAGGGAATGGTTCTGGGTGTAACAAGTTATGGCAACTGCTTCGGCCCACAAAATAAGGGTACATTAGCATAAATCAGCATGGTGCGAGCAGCCTCTACTAAGGTCCGGTTTCGTCTTTCGACAACACCATTCTATTGTGGAGTACGTGCCACAGATGTTTCATGAGAGATACCGACATCTTCATAATAGCTACACAGAGTTTGATTAACAAATTATGTTCTATTATCTGTGTGAATATTCTTGACAGTTGCATTAAGGCGAACTTGTATCATTTTCAAGAATTTTATGATGAACTCATGTGCTTCATCTTTCGCTCTTAAGAACTTAACCCATGTAAACCGAGAATAATCATCAACGATTACTAAAATATATTTCTTCCCATTAATACTTTCAACACACATTGGCCCATAAAGACCCATATGCAGAAGATAAAGTTTTCTTGGTTTGTGTCTTCAGATTTTGGTTTATGAGATTGTTTCTTGCTTTTTCCCAACAAACATGCAGAACACAAGTGATCTTTTTCAAATTTTAGTTTAGGGAGACCTCTTACAAGACCTTGTTTAGCCAAATTATTAATGGTGCAAAAGTTCAAGTTTGACAAACTTTGGTGCCATAACCGAGACTTAGTCTTAGAAGCCTTTGACAAAAAGACAAATTGGAAAATACTTCATCATATCGCCAATAGATAATGTATACAAGTTAGTTCCCCGAGATCCCGTGAGTAGGTCAACACCTTTAAGATTGCGAACAAAACATGTGTGTTTACAAAAAGCTACTTCAAGATCCGAGTCACAGAATTGACCAACGGAGAAAAGATTGTGTCCGATTCCCTCAACATAGTAAACCCTGTAAATGGTAACATTCTTGATCTGATAGTCACCGTAACCCATTATCTTAGCAATCTGATCATTACCAAACTTGATGGTACTAAGAAATTTATTAATAAAATTGGTGAGCTGAGAGCGATTTCTGGTTATATGCTTGGAGCATCTAGAGTCTAAATACCACAGAACAAGTTAGACAACCTGCAATCGATAAGAGAATAAGATGGAACATTGGAAATAGTGGATTCCCCTGTTTTAGTGGGTTCCGATCGGTTAGACATCCTAGATTCTATAATCTTTGATTTGCTACTCGAACCTACAGATTTTGATTGTAACACCCCTAAATTGGGTCGCAGCGGAATAAGGGTCCGGGGCGTGTTACTTCATAGATCAATAACATAAGATGTATATAGAACGACCAAAAAGTCGTTTAAAACTGATACATTGGATTTAACAAAGTACTTGTTACATAAGCCGAAGCTTCACTTGTCCACTTGTTCAAAATACAAAGATTTCTAGCCCATACAGTTATACAAAATGTAATGCGACAAAATCTTTAATGCATGATATCCAAATCCAAAACCACCAATGTATCCCTTGCACCTCGTGCTTACTGATCCCCTGAAAAACATTGCTTTAAAACGTCAACAATAATGTTGGTGAATTCATAGGTTTGATAAATCATATATTGTAGGACCACAAGATTTCCCAAGTGTATGATAATGCAACAGATGCAGATATCATATAACTGTAATTACGTTGCTCTAAGCTCATGACACTGAAGCTTGACATGAATGAATACCAAATAAATGGCCTACATTGCCCGTGGTGATGTTCTAACCCGCAACATCCTATATTCGACATGGTATACGTTCGTTTGTCCAGTGATAGCTAATCACCCGAACGAGGATGTCAATCCCAATAGATCTATTCATAACATTCGCGCTCACAGTCCAGTAATTGACAGTTCATGATAATGGGCTCAGATTGGGTTATCGCTACTTAGGCAACACGTAATCATAATATGAAACTTAACCACTTGTGTCCAGTTGTAAAACATTGCATGTTTTTCACCCCAAAAACTTTGTAAAACAAAAGCATATAAAACGTGGGGCTATGAACTCACCTTTAGTGAGCGAATAACAAGAATATCACAGATAATGCGCCACGTAAATTGTCAGATGTAACCTATTTAAATTAAGGTCGTATAAGTACCAATCACTTAGATTAACCAACATCATATACATGTCTATGTTAGTTACTTCATACTATCGTTCGGGCTATCATAATTAAGAGGTCATGTAGTGAACGTATGAGGAGCTAGGACACTTTAAATCGTAAATCCAGCAACTCGTCGATACGCCACCCCGAAGAGGCCTCATTATGAAACTCCCTAGTAATATAGTATTTTGATAACCACATATAATTCTATATAGTTCAATCACCATCTAATTGTTTTGGAAAAATTGCATTTAATATGTTAAAACGTTTATAATTACCATTGTAGTAAAACTGGCGTAACTTTTGCGTTTTAAGCCCGATTTTGACGTTTCTTATGCCCACACTTTCGTATTAAGACGAGTTATCATAATTTGACATTTTCATATTTTTTACCCTCTGATGAACAGTACTTTTTACTGTTCACATCAGTTATAAAGTTATTTTTATAGTTTTAGTTATCGTAAATGTCGTATTTTATTCGTTATAGCTCCGTTTTGAGTGATTCTTTCGAGCACGTTCTCGTATTTGAAAGTTCTATATATTTATAAGGTTTACAAAAATAATTATTTCTGTCATGAATAGTAACTTTTATAAAAATAGTTTTATAAAAATATTAATTGTCGTAAACTCGCGAAATTCATAACTCGTTCGTTATTTATCCGTTTGACAAGTTTCTTACCTTTTCGGAATCGTCATGATGTGTAGAATTTTATAAAAATATAAAATAATATGTTATTTACATGAATTTTGGACAGAATCTTTGCATGACTTTGTTAAGTCCATTTCTAACCTTTGTTTCCATATCTTCACTTTATAACTTTCACCACTTGTCTTATATTCCATATATGCTATATATCATAGGTATATTAAAGTTTATAATCCCATACAATGTCCATTTGTCCAAATTTATAAGTTCATCATAATACTTATAAACCATAACTTTTGTATTTAACCATTAATCACTAGTTTTATATATAACCATTTTTACATAATAACCATAAGTGTACAAGTCTTCCCATCTTGTTATAACCTTATTGTAATGATCATATGACATTACTACAAGTCCATAATCAACATTAACATGTCATTTACCTTTCCTTTACTTGTAACATATTATGAAACCTTTATAAACCCTAATTTGTAGTTAATCATTTTTACACCAAAACAATATGGTACAACACTTTCTCATCCCTTTTAACATGATATTAGCAATATCACAACATATATAATAGTGTACAAAATGATCATTTCAAGTAAAAACTCCATTTACATGTTAAAAATCCTAAATGGTGATTCAAGCTATAAAGAATTAACATATGCATATTAATGATAAGTGTAAGAACATAAAGAGTTCAAGATGACCTTATGGTGAATGAAGATGATGACTAACACAATCTAAACCCTTGTTTAGACTAGAAACCAAAGCTTGCCCAATATTAACCCTAGTTTTCCAAGTGAAAACCCTAACTTCTCTTTTCTTGATTAATGCTTGAAAATGGTTAGCCAATACTTGGAAACATCTTAGAATGTCTTAGATATGATGTGTATAGGTGTGTATAGGTTGTATAAAATTTGGTATGGATTTGTTACAAAGGGTTGTTTGAGCCGTGGCCTAATGGAGAGCCAAAGGGAGGGTTTTTAATCTTTTTGGTTAAGTGTTTTACTTGTATGAGTTCCTATCTCTAGTTATGAATGTATATATGGTAAGTCTTGGTCAAAAGATTTCAATAGTGGTCCAAGAACACACTTCATGGTCTTAAGGAAGAACAATAGTCAAAAGGGAACATAGTATGGCTATGTTAAATGCAAAAGTGATGTACAAAACCAACTTGCAAGATTTTTCTTATATAACTTTGTATACATTTCAATAATTTCGGCATATGTATGATATATATGATATATTTTTGTAACTTTTATGTATTGGGTATAAAAGTGGGTATTTGTTGAAGCGTAGAAAAGTTTTGGTGGTTCCGGGTATGCCTAAACGCATTTTATTGCGAAACGTAATCACTTTACGCAACCAATAAAAATAAAATGAACAAAGTTAATAATTATCCTCAAAATAATTACTTAACCCTTGCTTGATGTAAACATTTAATTGTTTGATGCCCGTTTACATTGAACGCTAATTTTTAACTTACGCGATTTAAACTTAATTCATGAAATCACAAGCAAACGCGTACAACACTAAAAATAAATAGTAGATTTATCGACGTCGTCAATGACTTGAAAACACAGGGTGTTATAGACTTCCCCCGTTAAACGAGCCTTGTCCTCAAGGCTCACGATGCAGCACTTGACGACGGTGTGGTCTTGGTGAAGAGGTGTGGATATTTCTTCTTGAATTGGTCTTCACGTTCCCACGTGAACTCAGGACCTCTCTTGGAGTTCCATCGAACAGACACTAATTTTACTATAGTGAAGGTTTCCATTTATAACCAATTTGAGGTATACACTTTAACTCGTAGTTTCCCATATCTGACTGTATTATTTTTTATGCTTAGCAGGAGTAGATATAGACAACACATTCACATCTCGAACAAAATCAAGAACAGCACATTTATCAAGATTGCATCAAACAAGCATTCATAAACTAATAGACAAAAAGAGATTTAGAATTCGGCATTTAACATAGATTCATGAACATAAGCATTACATTTAGTTTTTGGCAACACTATTCTTTTTATTCTTACCCTAACTTAACGTCTTCTAGATGGCCTTCTACTTAATGTCTTGTGTCTACTTGAAGACTGTGAGATCCATTAATCTTTGTATATTATAACATTGTAAGTGCTATTGATCCGCTAGCGCACCAATTAGAACCGATTACTTTACTCCAGTAGAATGCAACACGTTTAGTTAGAGTCATTTTGTTTGTGCGAATCAACAACCTGTTTCTGATGTTTGCTTAAAGATGTTCCAGGGTTATGCAAATCAAACATTCATGTCCTTGTTCTGTTGGTGGTACACAAAACTAATTTCTCATTAGGT
The DNA here is from genome assembly GCA_026074375.1 of Tanacetum coccineum. Taxonomy (NCBI): domain Eukaryota; kingdom Viridiplantae; phylum Streptophyta; class Magnoliopsida; order Asterales; family Asteraceae; genus Tanacetum; species Tanacetum coccineum. The sequence continues at coordinate 17,464 of BQNB010077573.1, read as the reverse complement.
CCTTGATTAGACAAAGGAATGTATCTCTAACATATAACACATATTCGTTGAATTCGTTTGCTAACCCTATCTTACAGGCCGAGTCTAAGTTACTATACTAGAGGACATAAATCTCTAAGACTAGCGCTTTCGATCTTATTTCCTGAAGAATGTCCGGTCTATGTTCCCTAGAGTGCTTAAATATACTCTAGATGTGCATCCTTGTTTTTTCAAGACTTTTCGGAGACTAATGGTCATAATTTAAGCTTTACCATTCCCAAGGATCAATAGTAATTAAGGGCATGAGTTTATGAAAACCTTTTTGTATGTTAAAGCCCCCACGACCCTTTAAGTTGATAGCATCAGGTGTAGGTTCTTCACTTTTACCCCACTTTCTATGTCAAAACTAGCAAGATGAAGATCTAAAGTATTTTAAGACCTATATAGTTTAGCCAAAAACTTACTTTTGGAAGTTCACAGGGAACTCGACGATTTTGACGGGGGTGTATTTGAAGTACTCAGGTCTTTCCGATTCATGTCAGAACTTTGTATCCAAAACATTTGCTCAGCAAACAAAACTTGTGTAGAACAAAAAACGTTTTCCCCCCAGAAATTCTTTGCTATTTTATTAACTTCAGAATAATTACACCAAAGTATATTAAAATTTTCTTTCTTCAATATTGTACTCATTTATTGTTTTTTCAAACCATATTTTAATCAACTTCCCTCTTCAGCTAAAATCAAAGTCTCTTCCATCATCACAACCAAAGAAAAGAAACATCATTATTGATACGAATTTCGTAGATTCTCTTTCTTTGAATTCCATTTTTAAACCATTAAGGGTTGTTAATAAGAATTCTTTTTCTTTGACATGTTTATAAAGATCATATTTAAGTGTATCAATCTCCGTTTCAAATGCAACAAACTTTGTATTCTTCATTTGAATCATGTCATCTATTTGTGAATCAATAAACTTTTCATGGCCACTTAAATCAACATTAAATCTTTGTTCAAGAATTTTGACGCGTTCCTTATATCTTTCAATCTCATGGCGGTTAAGGATTCAATACCAAATCTTACTTATCATTATTAGCGCGTAATCCCAATTAATTGCATGATCTAAAACATTTGTTCAAACAGAGAAATAATTATGGAATATTGTTGTGTAATATGAATTAAGTAGATTTTTGAATCAATTCGCATTTTGCGTTTCGTTCCAGATATTGAAAATAAAGGATGATATTACTATCACAATTGTTATCCATTATCCTGGAAGACGGCAATGAGGTGTTAAAACTGCCATCTTCCTCACACTTTGTGGATTCATCATATCCAATTTTGAAACAAGTAGTCAGGTATAAGGTAACCTCAGAAGAACACTTAATCTAATAACTTGAGAATTGGCCATAAGAACCGCTTTGAGGCAGTAAGAGATATCATCAACAGTTCAAATAAATAAGACACTAAGATCATCAGTCTAAAAAGCTACATTGTGTGTGATTGTCAGAGCAACTTGACCATCTACAACTCCAGGGTCTGTTATAAATGCTAACTGCGTCCTCAATATATCCAAATTCTTCTACCCTGTGCCTAATGCTTGAACAACAATGCATTCTCCTTCAAAGACCATCGCAGCATCCACATTTTTGCTTGTATGGAGTACGAATGATCTACACCATATGCCCTATCCCCCTTGACATTTATAGCACTTTGCGATAACCGTAACTTGACATGATGTTATTTCCCCTGTACAACCTAAAATCATTTCCCTTGTGTAAGATCCTAAGAGCCGACAACATTCAACCTTGTCTATTCTTGAACAAGATAAATAGTTAGACTTACGTACAGTGACCACCTAAACCTTCATGACATACATAAGGAAATATACGTGTGCATTGCAGTAAATCCTCTTATTTAGACACAGGAACTTGATTATGATTGTATTGGAAAGAAAGGTAAATATTTAAAAACATGTAGTAAGGTGAAGAACACAGATGGCCTAAAAATGCCATTCTTTGTTCATACAAGAAATTTAAGGTCATCACCAAAAGGACTGTTTCGGAACAAGCAAGACCTAGTCTATTTAGGAAACTCATCTAGGGGTGGTTGTAGAATTGAGGTCGAAGGTATGGAAATGCATTTTTAGGAACAAAAGTAGAAGGTGTGGCTTAGATAGTATGGATAAGTAGTTGGTGTAGTTGTTGTGGATGATAGAGGTGCATCTAAATAAGATAAATCCTCCCATAAGATCTGACTGTGGTGGAAAAGTAGTTGGGTATTGTGAGGATTGATGAAAGCTATTTGTTGAACTAGGCCGTGTCTTGAGAATTGATATATTGTTGAAGTGAGACGGTTGTGGATGATAGTTGGCAACTAAGACAAGTGGGTCTGGAAATCTTTTACGCATTCGGTGTTGATCCTACTTGAATAGATCTTGAATTTCTTAGCTTGTGTAAAGTTTAGTTATGCAAGATAAATCCTACATAACTATGGTAGAAACTTTGTAAAAAATATCAAAAGACTATGCGAGAATCTAGATCATTAATCAAAAAGAAGAATATGCAGAAAGAACAATAATTCCTAATGAACACGACAGATTTAAACAAACATAAGCTTTAAAAAAATATTTCACTACGAATACTCTCACTAGAATTAGGGTTACAAAAACCTGAAGCAATAACGAATCAACAGCACAAGATTTCTCTATAACAAACTCTATGTCCCCTAGGACACTATCCTTTTATACACCATCGAGTCCAAGTTCACGATTTTCGAATATAATTCCTAAAACTTAAGAATAATCACTAGTTGAATCTATTATATCTATATAAATAAACACCATACTAATCACAATAATTCACTTCTGTGATCTCCACTCTAAATCTTTATCCTATTCTTCTGTCTTTTATCCATCCCCCCTTTTTTATAGTAGAAACCTTTTCAGCGGTCTTAATCTTTGAGCATTGAAATTTTTGTACTAGCAGCCATTAAATTTAGCAGCCAGCAGTGAGTAACTTATTCACACCAGCATTCAGTAATTGTGTTACAAGTAGTACAATAACTACTTAGAAAAATTATTTATTTAATCTTCACCAACAGTACTAACAGTAACTAGGCAGTCGAAACTACAGTTACTAAATAATACATAACCTTACCACCTAGCAAAGTTAACTATTGAAGTTACAGTACGAAAAACTTGCGTAGCATATATTTATATTAGAGTTTAATGAACAACGACTAACTTTAGCCTTAGCCACATAAACACAAACCAGTAGCAAGCAAAAACAATCTCAAGATCAACATGAAGTCTTTTATATCCGCAACAATCTAGGAACGCTTCATTATCTGTTGTGGCCTTGAGTTGTTCAAAAAAGCAAAAAGTTATCATAGTTCATGACGTATGAAAATCCTTGCCACCTTAACGAACCTGACCGTAAAATTTACCCTCATTCCTGGTAGATAACACTTAAACTGGTTGCATATTGTCATTTGAATGAATGCTCAATGTCCTTGATATGTTTTACACACCCCAATAAACATCTTGATACATGTTTTCAACCTTTTCACAAAAAATGAACTTAGCAAACTTGCATACATCTTACACACACGTTAAAAGTTGCCTTAATAATGATTGTGCACTTGGCATTAAGAAGCTAACTTTAGTCCCGTAGTCTTTAGTACAATATTATGATGAATTGACGATAGCGTCAAGACATCCGTTGAAGACCTAGAAGAATAAATTTTTGAGTAGCGACACTCTGATATCACAATCAGCTTGAACTTTATTTGTCGGATAATTCTTCAATAAGTCATGATGCCTTTAACATTGCTCATCCTCTTTTCAACAGTACAGGCCCAGACAAGTGAACCATTTTAACTGGAGTAAGAATTCACCGAGTAACATTTATCCTTACCTTGAATGTAGAAATTCCAATACGAACTTATTCTTACCAAGATCAATACTGTGAGTATAAATGCTCAAGCAATGGAGGAGGACGCCTATTTGACAACACCGTCAACATCAAGAATTCAACTAAGAGTAGACATCTCTTATTTGATTGTAGTAAAGATAGAACTTGGATCGATACCAGTGAAAAAGGAAGGATTGTGTTAAAGAGTAAAAGATGAAGGTGATTAAGATTATTATCCACGGGATTTTATACAAATCTTCTACTAAAACCGAGAAAATTGCCAAGTTCATTTTTTCGCGATGATTTACAAAGTACGACAAACCTGTAGCAAATTATATCTTTTTGCTGTAGCAGTGTAATGTTTCGGCACGGAAATGTGACTGAGTAATATTTCTTCTGGATTATGTCAAGTGTGCCTCGTGTTGTTCAAGATAAGCATAAAGTTGATCATAGTTTGACGTATGCAAATCCCTTGCCAACTTAACATCTGTCATAAATTTACCCCATTCTGGTAGAGGCTGTTGAGAAACTTAGTATTCACTTAAACTGGTTGCATTGTCATTTGAATGATGCTCATATCCTTGATATGTTGAGCAAACCGCAAGTAACACTGATACAGTGTTTCACCTTTCACATAAAAGAACTTATCAAACTCGTCATACAGCTTACACTCATGTTCTTGCCTTAACAATGATGTGCCTTGCATAAGAAGCTTAACTTTGTCCCGTATGTCTTTAGCAATTTTATAATGATTGACGAGAGCGTAGATATCTGGTGGAAGACCTTGAAGCACAATGTTGGTAGCCTTGAGATCACAATCAGCTTGAATCTTTTTTTTGTCAGATAATTCTTCATAAGTCTTGAGCCTAACAGTGTCATCCTCTTGTTCAACAGTATTATCCGTACATGGTCCTTACCTTGAATGTAGAGTTCCATATGACTTTTCCAAGACTCATACTGTGGTTTTTCAAGCATAGGAGGACCGTTGTCAACACCGGCAACAATCATGAATTCAGCTAAGGTAGACATCTTGAATTAATTGTAGTAAGATAAGAACTTGATCGAACAGTGATAAAGGAAGATTGTGTTAAAGAGTTGTTGTTGAAGGTGATTAAGATTACTATTCTACGGGATTTTACAAATCTTAACTAAAACTGAGAAAATACCAAGTTATTTCGCGGGATTTTACAAAGTAAGACAAACCGTAGAAAAAATAAATCTTTTGCTGAGCAGTGTAATGTTTCGTACGGAATGTGACTGTGTAATATTTCTTAAGGATTATGTCAATGTAATGTTTCTCAAGGATTATGTCACTGTAATGTTTCTCGTATTATACTACGAGCTACTTATCGATATATTAGAAGTGACCGAGACTTTTTCGTATTCCCAATTATATTAGGATGATAACTTGCTAAATTATTGGATTATGTATGTTGACTTATCTATGCTCAAGTTATGATGATTGCATGCTTTTTGGTTTGAGTTTTGGCTGCAAAAACAGGATCTGGTCATATATCAGGATACCACGGATCTACGGATCCACCTATGGGAGATCCGTCCGTTGTTTTGATATATCTGTGGGTCATCAGGCCAGACGCTAAAATTTAAAATTTCTTGATTTTTAACTTTTTTTACTTTATCTTATAATCATGCTGCATGATACTATGTGAGATTTTAAACCTTAGGATATATCATGTTTTCCATATAATCCATGAACCATTATACAAAACACTTTACCATTTCAGCCTTATAATCATCATCCTCACCACCATTTTTCTTCACATTTCTTGCAAACTTTACACATACTATTCACTTGTTCCTCACCATGACTAGTTCATCCAAGACAAGTTCACCCAACTTCAAAAGAAAAACCACAAGAATGTCTGTCAAAACACCTACCTATGTCAACCTTGAATCCTCGAGTGAGGAACACCAAAATGAGAAAACTCCATCACCACCTCCTAGAAAGAAATCTCTTTCACCACCACATGTTCCATCTAAATCCACCTCTAGTAGGAGCACTCACTACACCTCATCATCATCTCCAAGTGAGTCACCAACACCAACTCATGTTGCTCCTCTACCTAAACTCCGATTTGTCATTCCAATGAAACTAGAACCTCAAGAACTTCCACCACAAACTTTGTCACCAAATGACCCTTATGTGTCAACCGTGAACAATTGGCCACCGGGACCTTCAAATCAATCTCCACCACCTCATGTCTCTCGACCACCACCTGGATTTCCACATCCACCACCCAGATTTAAACAACAACTACCACCTCAACCATTGTTTGTCAACATTAACAACAATGCACCTCAACTTGAAAACAATTAAAACTTATCACCAAATCTTGGAAATCTAGATTTTCCCAACCCTCCAAACAACATCTTGGATTTAGTTCATCCAAATGATATGTCTCACCTACACAACATGTTTTTTCAATGTTGTAGAACCACTAGGCATGAAATCCAAATGCTCTGAAACTAGGTCAACTACATGTTTTCCTACATCCGACACCATCTCGGATCGTCATCCAACCCACCATACTTCCGCACTAGCCGCATGGATGTTTTGTCTCACCCTACGGATTATATGGGAAAATGATATTTATCCTAAGATTTAGGATTTTTAGTTGTTTTCTTTTTCTCTAGTTTATTGTTATTCTTTTACTTTGTCTTATTGGCTTTAAGCCAAATTTTATGTTATTTTTCCTTATAATGGAATTAACATTACTAGTTGATGTGTTGTGGTGATTCTTGATTACTTAGTGCCTATATATATGCATGTGTTGTTGCCATATATATATATATACTTACTTGTCTACTAACTTTGTTTTGTAGCACGCATCCATAGCTCGATTCCTTAGTGCCCTAAACAAGAGGGAGCATACACCGAGGAGGAGCACTTGCAATATCGTATTTATATTTTACTTTGTATTCGTCACCAAGTTACTTAGCATTCGTCACCAAGTTACTTAGCTTTCGTCAAAACAAGAATTGCAAGACGCGCCTCTACAACACTTTTTGCTTCAACAAAAAGGGGGAGAAGATATGTAAACTCAACCACTAAATACTTATTTAGTAACTTTTAATACATATGAGTTTATATTTTGTCGTCATCAAAAAAAGGAGATTGTTAATACAAATATTCGCGTAAAACGATATTTTTATTTAATGATATTCATGTTTTGATAATAACAAATATAATGTCATACTACGTAAAAGTTTATGTAAACAAGTTATTTAGTCGTAAGTTTACTTGACGATGACAAATCACTTAAGGTATCAATATGGCTTTATTAAACGTAGCTAATGATCAAAGAAAAATATTTTCTATTACATTTAAAACTTAATCATTTGCATAAACCTTTCTAATCAAATGAGTTTAAGTAAACACATGATTAATTATAAGCTAGTTATATTAATCAAGTAAGACAAAATAGGATTAACCATAAGTAGAAACAATCTTTTCAAATCTTTCCAAATCTTCCCAAATCTAGAAAATCTTTCCTTAATTATGTTAAAAACGTTTTCCTTCTAGAAGAATCTAATAAATATGATTTTTAAGTACATAAGAATATTTTGTTAAGATTTAGGGTTAATCACAAAAAGACAAAATTTATCTCGGCTGTACCCCAGGGATCCAGCAAAACCAAAGGACGGATCCAGGTGATGGTGGATCTGTTGATCCGTGCGACCAGCTGGTTAGGACAGATTTTGAATTTCAAATGTTGGCTATAAATACCAACCTTAAGTCTTCATTTTAAACACTACTTCACAAATATTTTTCTCTCTAGCTTTTTCTATTTTCATATTCTTTTATCATTATATATACTTGTTTCATAATTCTTTACACGTGATCAACTTATTCCACTCTTTAGTGAAGAACACTAACGAAGATGTGAAGTTACAAGTGTTATTAGTTTAGTTGTGTCATCATGTAACCTTTGCCCTTTTTGTGTTCTGATATTTCATTTTGTCCTTTGACTATTTGAATTTTGTTATTTTATTTAAATTTTATACTGTGTTGATGGTGGTAATTTTGTTGAGAATTGTGGTATTTTATGGTTTATATGGAATAATAGTCCTTATTAGAGGTTATTATTGTGTTATTTGTATTTCGGGTGGTTTGACCCGTGAATTTTTAAGAAATGCCGAAAAACGAGTCCTGACACGTCCGTTAATGTCCAAATGAGTTTTGAAGGGTTTAAAGTGTAAATATATCATGTAAATACTCTAGGTTAATGGAAAACTATTTTTAAAGTGAATAAAAATGCTAATTAACTTTAGGGAATAATTTACGGTTAAGTTTGTTGGGACTTAAAGACTTCAAGATGATTCTTAGAGTTACTACTGCTCAGGTATATATTAGTGCTGTCAAGCATAACTTTGTACTGTTGGTGATACTAATGAAAATTATGCTAAGTAGTTAGTACTGGTAGTATAAAGTTACTACTGCTAGTTACTACTGTTAGTATAATTCAGTACTGTTAGTATAAAGTTACTGCTGCAAGTTAAAGTTAAGACTGCTCAGAGTTGAAGACTGAAATATATGCTAAGTAGTTAGTGCTGCTAGTAGTAAAGTTAAGACTGCTAGTACACAGTTACTACTGTTAGTATATATTAGTACTGCTAGTACTAATGTTACTACTGCTTATGTTTATTAGTACTGCTGGTACAAAAGTTAATGCTGCTGGATTACAACTGCTAGAAGAGTTACTACTGTCAGAAGGATAAAGACGAGTAAAGAGATAAGGATTGTTTGGAGAACAAGAATACTTACGAAGATAAGTATTGAGTTATTTTTGTAAAAGATATGTATAATGTATTTGTTTAAGAGATTATGTTTGCTTTTAGAAAAGATCATGATATCTTAGGAAAGTATTGTAAGCCTTGTAGGACTCCTTGGTGTATAAAAGGAGGTCCTAGGGTATAGAATTCAATGTATCAAAAACGAGTCATTGTCATAGCTTCAAGGTTGTAAACCCTAACACTATCAAAGAGTGTTCGTATTAATATATTGGAGCTTATTGTTTTGGTTATATTTCTGTGTGTTAAACATTCATTACTGTTATTCTTCTTAGTGGTATAAACTAGATTCCGCATAGTTTATATCATACTCTCAAAGTTTCATTCTTAGTACCTTTAGATTTATCCAAGGATACTAAACCTTACATCAAGCTAAGGAGTTAATGATCTATTCATTGGGATCAACAAAGTTTTACGAGCTTTTATGTGATCCTAACACGAAAAGAAAGACCCGAGACCCCATAGGATCCCATGGCCGGTTATGAGACAATACAGGAGACAAGGAGGCTTGATTTTAGCTCCTTTGTCTAGCACTTGTACACATATATTCTCTTTTACAACCAACATCTCCATTCATTCATCTCATTTTCAAAAAAATAAAACACACACATAAGTGTGTGTCTGTGTGTGTGTGTGTTCGTCCGCCATCAACCACCATAACCCACCATAGATTTTCCAACTTTGATCAAGAACGTGATATTCCGAGTTGATATGTGTATTTGGGTATTCATGTAAACAACGTTTGGGTTGTCCGGTTCGTGTCGAAATCTGCATTTTTTAAGATTTTCTTGTAAGTTTCCAAATTTAAATTTTGTTTGCCCTTTTGGGTTCATATTGATGCATAGATGTTAGTTGTACAAGTTAATCATCGTAAAAATCGATTTTTGGAAACGAAACGAATAAAAAGGGGTGTTTGCCTTGCGTCGAATAAGAGAAGAAACAAAGAGGTTTTTGTAGTTTTGATGTTGTGATCGTGATGGTTGAATAACATATATTGCTATATAGCTTATTTTGGATATTAGCTTGTATATATTATTTGGGCTTATTTTTAAGGACTTTATGGTTTAGTTTGAGCTTATATGCTCACGTCTTATTTCAAAATCACAAGGGAAGTGATTTTGATTATTTTCGTTGTATAGCGTATGTTCGTGGACTATTTTTATAGCTTATGGTGTTAACCAAATACTATATGTAGCGTACTAGCTTATTTTCAAGCTTAATATAAGTATTTTGGAGCTTATGGGCTCACGGCACAATAAGCCCATTTAAGTCGTGGCTTATAGGAGGGCTTATTGTGGTCCGAATTATTTTCTACTTATTAGCATGAGCTTATGTATATAAATAGACCTTGGTTTTGGACTTGGATCGTATTTTGGACATATAAATACCTTAATGGACCTTGTTGGGCCTTTAAGCCCAATAAGCGATATTTAGTCGTTTTAAGAGTTTTTGACGGACTTTTGAAAGTGAAATGTAATTACGAAGTGATAATGAACATTATTTTGGGAAAAACGTTTTAGTAAACGTTAAAGATGAGATTTTAGAATTTTGTCAAAAAGTGTCAAAATGGTGAAAAGTGTTGAAATTAAGGTTTGAAACTCTGGAAAACGTTATATAAACGTACGGGTTATGTCGAAATTTCGTAAAAAGTTTATACTTAGAAAGTTTTACTAAAGAACATGATTTTTGGTTTTAAATAATAAAATATTATTTTATTATTTTAATAAAATTACTAAAAGACGAAAAATATAATTTTTCTCGAAACTTCTCTAATATGCTTATTATGAGTAAACGTTTTATTTTCAACCATATTATGATTATTTTATTGGGAACTAAAGGTACCGAATGGACTATTCGAGATATATTTATAATTATTTATTATAAATATTTACTTATATTACTTATCTATTTTCTTTAAATAGTATAAGTATGTATCGTTGAGATATCGGATTGATAAGATATTTTGGGATGAGACGTCAACCATCACACCACTAAATTGTTATGGGTAATTGTACAACGCATCTAGCCTCTATGCATCAAACGTGAAGACTGTTTTGGAAATAAATGATTTAATGGGACATTAACTGGACTAGGTCGTGTGCGGACGTCGTTGCATTTGCTTGTGTGATTGAGATTTGGTTGCTTAAGACTTGCTTGAGGTGAGTTCTCGTAGCCCCATTTTTCTACTGTTTTTCCGTTGGGGGAAAATGATACTCAAATGTGTTTTGAACTGTTTTGAAATTTGACTGTGCGAAACGTGGTTTTGTTTTTGGGACAATTATGTGCTTATGATTGCTATGTGAATATATGTGATGTGATTTTACTTGCGTGTACTGTGTTTGGCACGGCAAGGGTTTTGGTTTTACTTGCATGTACTGTGTTTGGCATGCAAGGGTTTTGTGTGTGGTCCTGCCCTAATTTTAGTGCTCCAGCTGGTAGGCCCTTTAGGTGCGTAAGTGACATATGGTGATTGACTAGCGGGGATGCTATGTTAGGAATTATTTGCATATATATTCACTGTCATATTGCACTATTGTCCATTGTTTGAAATATTGGCACAGCTTTTGGGTTTAAGGTTAAACCTACAAGCTCACCAACATTATTGTTGACGTTTTCGAGTATCATTTTCAGGTGAAGTGAAAGAGGAATAAATTGGTGATATGTGATGGCAGACTTAGAAGTATCCTTTGTGGATTTTTCATGTGAAGTCTTGCTTGCTTGTTGAATTTTAGTAATTAGTATGTTCTTGGTTAAGTTTGATTGGACCTTGTGGGGGCTATTATAAGGTTTTAAGAGATTAGGATTTGATTGTGATTTGGACAGACACTCGAGAGTTTGTTCGAGGTAGATGGTCTTCGTAACACTTGAAGTTTATGCATTGTAGTTTTCTCTATATTGTATCTTGTGTAATGGTTGATCATTATGTTTCATTCCCGAGTTTCTTCCATTGTCGGGGTGTGACACGATGTAAGGTTGGTTATACCTATTATTAGAACTCGGTAATTTTTTTTTTTTTTGTTTTTTTTTTTTTTTTTTTTTTTTTTTTTTTTGTTTTTTTTTTTTTTTTTTTTTTTTTTTTTTTTTTTTTTTTTTTTTTTTTTTTTTTTTTTTTTTTTTTTTTTTTTTTTTATTTTGTTAGCCACTGGTATTTATTAAAGTGATGGTCATTAAATATTCCCGAGCCTTGTATAAGTAAATCTTAGTTTACGGGAATTTAGTTAAGCTAGTTGGGCCTAGTTGTCGGGCTCAAGCCCATTTGTTTTATGAACCGGCCCAACACAAAGCCCACAAGAATAGTCCACTCTTGTAACTATTTATAGCCCTCTCCAAGTGTGGAGAGGGTGTTGCTTCTCATTTTTCTTTTGTGAAACAAGTAACCATTTTTCTTTCTTTTTTTACTTTCTCTCTCTAAAATCTATTTTTCTTATTTTTGTGTTTTGGTGATGAAATGATATCCTAACAAGTGGTATCAAGAGCCAAGGTTGGGTTAAGTGATTTGTTTGTGGTAACTTTTTAGTTTTTATTGTTTCGGCTTATTTTTTGTTTGTTTTTTTTCTATTCGAAATTTTTTTTTCCATTATATCTTTCATTATGATGTTTTTGTATAAGAAGCTTGTGGTTTAGTGCTTGTAGTTCGTTGTGGTTGTTTGTGCAAAACGCAAGGTCGGAAAGAAGCAAAGAATCGAGCAACTTCGTGTCTCAACCGAACGAGTTGCTTTGTAGAGATAGTCGATCGAGCGATCTTTGTTTGGATCGAACGAGTGGTTTTTCTGTTTTGATCGAACGAGTTTCATTTTTGTTTGAATCGAACGAGTGCAGTTTTCTCAAGGATCGAACGAGTGAAAATCCTTCAAGGACCATCGAACGAGTGCAGTTTCCTCAAGGATCGAACGAGTGAAATCCTTCAAGGACCATCGAACGAGTAACATTGCTTGTGGATCGAACGAGCGAACTAGCATCAATCGAACTAGCAACATTCGATCTAGCATCAATCGAACTAGCAACAATCGAACTACCATCGATCGAACTAGCGTCGATCGATCTAGCCACGATCGAACAAGCGTCGATCGAACGAGTGAAGAACCGAACTAGCCTCGATCGAACAAGCGTCGATCGAACGAGTGAAGAACTAGCGAAGGATCGAACTAGCGTCGATCGAACGAGCGAAGGAATTTCATGAGCTGGCTAGGTTAGTTCCACATTTAGTGACTCCTGAAAGTAGGAAGATTGAGAGATACGTGTATGGCCTTGCTCCACAGATCTTTGGGATGTTGGCAGCAATGAAGCCAAAGACTATGCAAAAGGATGTGCAGATTTCTGGTGCACTGACTGATGAGGCTGTTAGGAATGGATCAATTAAGAAGGTTGAGAAAAGAGGAAATGTGGGAGAACCTAGCAAGGATAAGAATTGTAGGGATGATAATAAGAGGATTAAGACTGTAATTGCTTTTGCTACAACCGCAAACCTTGTAGGAAGAGATAATACTGGTGCTTGGCCTATGTGTACAACCTACAACTCCTACCATGTACCCGAAGGGCCTTGTCACACATGCTTTAACTGTAACCGCCCATGTCATCTTGCAAGGGATTATAGAGTTGTGCCTAGGAATGTGAACCCGGTAAATGTAAGGAACCCAGTACCTACTCGTGGAGCATGCCACAAATGTGGGAGTACTGACCATCTCAAGCCATCATGTCCTAGATTGAATAGAGCACAAGGACCGGGAGGAAACCGTACAAACCAAGTTTTTGCTAATAACGGGGGTTAGGGTCGTGGAAACCCAGGGAACCAAGCTAGGGGTAGGGCATTCATGTTGGGAGCAGAGGAAACTTGCCAGGATCTAAATATTGTGACAGGTACATTTACTTTGAACAATCATTTTGCCACTACCTTATTTGACTCTGGTGCCGACTATAGCTTTGTTTCCACTACTTTTAAATCTCTGTTAGGCATAGAGCCTAGTGAATTAGGTTTCAGATATGAGATTGAGATAGCTAGAGGGCAGCTAGTAGAGATTGATAAGGTTATTAAGGGTTACAAATTAGAAACCGAGGGTCATGTCTTTGACATCAATTTGATACCATTCGGGTATGGGTGTTTTGATGTGATTATAGGTATGGATTGGTTATCTAATCACAAGGCTGAAATAATTTGTCATGAGAAAGTAGTGAGGATACCACTACTAGATGGCAAGGTGCTTAGAGTATTAGGAGAAAGACCGGAAGAGAAAGCGAGACTTTTGGTGAGTGCTAAGACTAGAGATAAGAAATAAGAAGAGATTATTGTGGTTAGATATTTCCCGAGGTATTTTCGGATGATTTATCAGGATTTCCTCCTCTTTGAGAAATTGAGTTCCGGATTAAGTTAATCCTTGGAGCTGTACCGATTGTAAAGTCTCCCTATCGTTTGGCACCTTCTGAATTGGAGGAGTTTTCGGGTCAACTCAAGGAACTCCAGGACAAAGGTTTCATTCGACCAATCTCATCACCTTGGGGAGCACCGGTTTTGTTTGTGAAAAAGAAGGATGGTTCTTTTAGGATGTGTATTGACTATAGAGAATTGAACAAGTTGACTGTTAAGAATCGTTATCCGCTTCCTAGGATTGATGATCTATTTGACCAACTGCAAGGGTCGCAGTTTTTCTCAAAGATAGATCTTAGGTCTGGATACCATCAGCTGAGAGTGCATGAGGATGACATTCCAAAGACTGCGTTTAGAACTCGTTATGGACATTTCGAGTTCACAGTAATGCCCTTTGGTCTGACTAACGCACCAGCGGTATTCATGGATTTGATGAACAGAGTTTGTAGGCCTTATCTTGATAAGTTTGTGATAGTGTTTATAGACGATATCTTAATCTACTCTAAGACTCGGGGGGCTGTTGACTACTTAAGGTTAGTCTTGGGGGGGAAACTGCTCATGGGAAGGCAGGAAACTGTATGCTAAGTTTTCTAAGTGTGAATTCTAGCTAAGAGAAGTGCAGTTTCTTGGGCATGTGATAAATAGCAACGGGATTCATGTAGACCCTAGTAAGATTGAAGCTGTTAAGAATTGGAAAGCCCCTAGAATTTCGTCTGAGGTTCGTTTATTCTTAGGATTGGCTGGATATTACCGTAGATTCATTAAGAACTTTTCTAGGATAGCTAAGTCTCTTACTCTATTGACTCAGAAGTGTAAGACTTTCGATTGGGGTGAGGAACAGGAATTGGCATTTCATATTTGAAGATAAGTATGTATGCGCTGTTCTAGCTCCCAGTTGGACCAGAAGACTTTGTGGTATATTGTGATGCGTCCGGGTTAGGACTAGGCTGCATGTTGATGCAGAGAAGTAAAATGATAGCATATGTGTCTAGGCAGTTGAAAATTCATGAAAAGAATTATACGGCCCATGATTTGGAATTGGGACAAAGAGTGTTATCTATATGGATCATAAGAGTCTTCAGCATATCTTTAGTCAGAAAGAGTTGTATTGGCGACTGCGTGTGGATAGAAGTGTTTTGTGTTTATGACTGTGAGATTCGCTACCATCTTGGTAAGGTAAATGTGGTGACTAATGCCCTAAGTAGGAAGGAAAGAGTAAAGCCTAAAAGAGTTAGAGCTATAAATATGACCCTTTAGTCGAGTATCAAGGATATGATACTTGCGACTCAGAAGGAGGCTATGGATGAGTCTGCAAGATTGCAGAAAGGTTTTGATGTGTTGTTTGAATAGAGAAGTGTGGGATTTGTACTACCTGTATCGATTATGGCGTGCGTTTGAAGGGTGATATGAGAACACATGATAATGGATGATGCTCTTATGTTGAAGTAATCTGTATGCCCAGGAGCTAATAAGATGTATTATGACCTTAGAGATATGTATTGGTGGTCGGGTATGAAGAAGGACATAACTATGTATGTTAGTAAGTGTTTGACTTGTTTGAAGGTTAAGGCTAAGCATTAAAGGCAATTCAGGCTTGCTCTAATATACCTGGAGATTCCCGAAATGGAATTGGGAAGGAATAGCTACGGATTTTGTGACTAAAGTCTTCCTAGGACTTGTAGTGGTCATGACACTTTCTAGGTCATTGTTAGACCGTTTGACTAAGCCCTGCATATTTTTTACATATGCGTGAGGTTTATAAGATGATAAATTGGGCTAGTTTGTATTTGATTGAGATAGTTGCTTAGACGTGGTGTGCCGATCTCGGATGTATATCGGATCATGATAGTCATTTCACATCAAGGTTTTGGCAGCTAATGCATGAGGCTTTAAGATCCAGTTTAGCTAGTGTACAGTATACCACCCTCAGACCGATGGTCAGAGTAAGCGTACTATTCAGAATTTGGAAGACATGCTTAGAGCGTGCATCTTGGACTTCGGGGGAAGTTAGGATGTTCATCTTCCATTGGTTGAGTTTTCGTATAACAATAGTTATCATTCTAGTGTGAGATGTGCTCCGTTTGAGGCATTGTATGGTAGAAAGTGTCGTTCGCCAACTATGCGGGCTGAGGTTAGAGAAGGTCAGTTGATAGGACGTGAGTTGGTACTGGAGACCACTAAGAAGATCTCGCAGATTAAGGATAGACTTAAGGCTGCACGTGATCGTCAGAAAAGTTATGCTGATAAAAGGAGGAAGCCTCTAGAATTTTGTAGACTAATCTAATAACATACTTGATGAGAGAAGAGAGGTTGTTTTAGTAAGAGAAAGGGTTGGATGAACACTTAGAGAGAGAAAGTAAACATAAGATAGAAATGTATTATGATGTGTGAAAAATGAACAACCAACCACCTCTCCAAGGCATGGAGAGGTGTTTATATACTTACAATGGATCATGGGCTTGGGCCTTCATGGGTTTGTCCATGGGCTTTAGCTAACTAGCCTAGTAAGTTTCCAAAAATTAACTTAACGAGCTAACTACAGTTATCTATGGAAGTGACCGACACTTTCGTGTTCCTAACAATCTCCCCCTAAGGGAGGTCACTCCATTTTACAAAATCTTAAACCTAGCATACTATGCTTTATCTTTAGTCTTGAGCTCGTAGTCTTTAACTTCTATCATTAACTTGTGATTTGATGTAGTGATCATTGACTTTAGGCTTGAGCTTGTTCCTTTATCTTGACTTGAATGTGAAAATGTGATCTTGAACACCTTGAGATCATCAACCAAGCATAATCTCGATTCGCCATCTTGTAAACTTTGCCATCTTGTGAACTTGTGACTTCTGGACCGACATGCTCATACCTTTCTTGATATGTTATCTTGAAAAGCTTTAATATTGCATCTTTCTTGAGGTTCTTTAACTATAACACTTCGTCACTTCGAGAAAGACGTTCGGTATCAGAGTGATGAAAACTTCTTTGAAATTCTTTGACTTTAATACTTCGTCACTTCAAGAAAGACGTACGGTATCAGAGTAGCGAAAGTCTTGAAACATGTACTTGAGCTTTCATGATGTCTTTATGTTTGTCGGTCGGGTATGAGCATGTGGCTATGAATCTTGTGAGTCAGCTGGAATCAGGTACCTTCACCTCCATCTTTAAGTATCCTGCATTAAAACAGTTAGCAATAAAGCGGGGGGACGAATATGGCTTTGTCATTCGCCCGTGTTTGGTTGGAGTAACCTTCGAATCCGTGAGGATCGACCTGTGATCAGGTAGATTCAATTTAAGAAGAATCTCCTTGACATGATTTCCAGCTGAAGTATTGTAACACCCCCATTTTTACAATATAGCAGCGGAAGGTAATCTGGGGTATTACTTCATGGATACAACAATCAT
>BQNB010077572.1:2940-30805 GCA_026074375.1 Tanacetum coccineum | reverse complement strand
TATTGTATATATTTAATTATTACATATCGCGTTTATCAAAATTTAATTATTGCTCAAATTGATTTTTAGATTGATCTTGCAATCGAAGATATTGGACAAACACAAGTGCATGATACAATGTTGGAAAAATACAGAGGATCTAATTTGAGGTCCATTGGAAACATGGAAAGTATGAATAATTTTGAAGTTGATACGTTTACAATAGACTTGGTTGGATGTCCGCCACGTTCCAAAACAAAAGGATGTCCAAAGAAGCGGATGAAGGGTGGAGTTGAACTCGCAAAAAAAGCAAACTCACAACGAGCAAAGAAGAAGAAAAAAATCATGTCGGAAAATAAAGATATCAATCCAGTTTTGACTTTTAAGTACTAAGTTTTCTTTCTTTGATAGGTTTTTGAAATTTAATCTTGGAATAAATAACATTTGTTTGTTCATTTTTTAATTAATTATGTGTATCATATAGTGGAGATGAAAAGTTAAACCGAAATGAGTATATAATCATGATTTGTTATAAAATGTTTTGTTTTGGATGGATATTTTTTTAAATGGGAAGGTTAGAATGGGAATAATAAAAGAATTAGAGGCTAGTTAATATTGAGTGTCTTTACTAAGGAAAGTTTAATGTATTTAATGTTGTATATCCTTTGCCTAGTGGGCACCTTCTAGCAAATCTCTACATGCATTTATAATAAGCGAAACAAATCTTTTTAAAATATAATCATATTTTATTTCTTATTTTATGTGATATTTAAGGTAAAATATTTCACTAAATAATATTTTAAAATAGGTTTTCACATAAAAGGCAAGAAATATTCATAAATATGCATTTAAATTTTAGCCGGATCTTCCAAAATACATACCATATTCATATTTTCAGATTTTATGTGTTTTTTATTAGTAATTATTTCAGTAAATAAATTCTTAAAATAAATTGCACATAAAAAAGGCAAGAAAATATCACAAAATATGCGTATTTTAGGTATTTTACCGTTTTTTATGTAATTATAACGCTATATGAACGGCTCGTGATGCCACTGTTGAAAATCGTTATCTAAATAACCTAATATTACGTGAATATTAAATGAGCTACGCATCGGAGTAAAACTCTTATAGCACTTATAATTAACATAAAACATAAACAGAAAACATACCGAATAGCAACCAAGCTACGTGAAATAGATCACATACCATACAAACAAAAATCATTAACCTGTTTAGTGTTTTTATCATTTGACCTCACCGGCTCGTTCGGACGTTCCTTTGGTTCTTCCATCTCATTCTGCAATACATAAAATAGATCACATACCATACAAACAAAAATCATTAACTATGTATGTAACATATAACGCTTCTTTCTTTAAGATCTTATAGCTAGGTTGAAACTAACCACGATTCGGAAAACTGTGTTTATCAA
This sequence comes from Tanacetum coccineum, assembly GCA_026074375.1. Classification (NCBI taxonomy): domain Eukaryota; kingdom Viridiplantae; phylum Streptophyta; class Magnoliopsida; order Asterales; family Asteraceae; genus Tanacetum; species Tanacetum coccineum. The sequence goes on along the minus strand of BQNB010077572.1, from coordinate 29,391 downwards.
TGAAATACAACGCATAGCTTCGCTAAAAGCTTTTTACTATTTTAAAAAGTCTTTCAAATACTTTTTTGCACTGCAAAATTAAACTTTTTCAAAAAGTTTTTAAAATGACTTGATATACTCCAAGCGTTCGAAGGTTTTCAATTAAAACATCATTATAAACTTCTATTTTGATGCTAGTTCTCTTTATGAAAAGCTTTTGTAAAAGTTTTACCATTAAACATATTAATTGAAATAACTTTTTGATATTAAAAAAGTAATAAAATTAAATGATAAAAAGCTTTTCACATATAAAGCGCAAAGCACCGTCTCTCTTCCAAGTTTTAAGATGTTCATATATAGATTTAAATCAAATACAACTAATTAAGTTAGATGTACAATCAATTTATGCATCCGTGGGAAACCCCGTGGGTAAATGCCTTTTTTCACGGATTTCACACGGAATTATTCCAATGCAAAAACCCTCGTGGGTAAATATTTTCCCACTGATTTTCCCATGGCACGTTAACTATTTCTCATGGATTTCCCACAATTTCCAGCAATCATATTCCACAGATATCACGCTTTTTTGCCATAGAGTTCCCATAATCATTTCCCACAAATTTGCCACAAACATTTTCCGACTGATTTGCTACGGATATTTGTTTTTTTTTGCCACAAAGTTCTCACAATTATTTCCTACGGATTTCTCACAATCATTTTCTTACCGGTTTGCTACAAATATCTGACTTTTTTTCCCACAAATTTCCCACTCACTACTAGAAAACAAGGCAACACTAACGGCCGTCGGTAAAGGCTGTTAATGACGGATCATTGACAGAACATTTCTGTCTGTAATGCATTCCAGAAAAAAAATCATAATGCATTCCAAAAATTCTTTAATCCGCAAATCGACATACAAATTTAACATTGGAATTACAAGTTCTACATCACAACAGGCCTAAACGGATATTATTCAATTAAACTATATATGCTAAAAGATACTACCAACATTAAGCGGGAGGGGGATGTGGTGATCTTCCAATCATAATATCTTGAAATTCCTTAAACTTCTTTTCCCATTCAGACGATCCTCCTTTCGTTGGTCCTCAAATTCCTTCTTTAGAGCGGCTTCACGACGGACATGCTCTTCTTCATGCTGATCTAATTTTTCTTCCAACCAAAGTACCTAAAAAAATACATCAAAAAATAAACATGCATACAAATATCATGATCCCGTTAATAACAAGTATGCAATCTGATTTTGCTAGGTACATAATCCATAAAACATATAAATTTAGGCATGAAAATCGTAAACAAACTGTTATAGAATCAAGATGTTTATTTTAGTGTACTCATTACGAAAGCTGTAAGGGATCATCTGTAAACAAGTTGTTGGGAAATCAAATCAACAATTTAGTTTGTAATATCAATAAAACAATATACACTTAAGCTTATTATACAAGCTGTTAATCAAGAAGCTGTTGTAGTTTTCAGCACACACTTTAAGTTATAATGCTTATTAAAGTGTAAACAAGCTGTTGTGAAAATAGGGAAATTAAAAAGCATACCTCAATCATGGATGTCGAACTGTTCGTATCACATATGCAAATAGATGGCGTTGAAGGCATGCCCGTCAATAGAAAATGGGGATCCAACAATGAACTTGGAACACCCGTAACCTTTTTTTTACGTTTCACTTATACACAACGGAAGACATCAGAATACTTTGACATTTTTATACATGACCTGTTTGAAAATCATAACAAGGGACCTGCTCAAAATTTAAAACTAGGCCCAATAAAATGATAAATACATCCAACATGAAGACACTAAAATGCTTGAAATGTATGACAATAACTTGCACATGTGCTTCATTTCCCATATAAACTAAACCGTAAATCTGCTCATTATTCCTTTAGTTAAAACCATAAAGAAACAAAAGACTCTTGAAATACACATTAGACCTGGAGTAATTTTCTTTTGCCATAAACATGAGAACAAAGACCAGAAACAATGTAGTACAAGAAAACAAGTACAAAACTTGGCATTTTAAACCATAATTAAGCACTTCCATTACTAATGTACAAGGACCTTACATATAACCATATAACCTGATGTTTTACAAAATATATCTAACCAAGTAGACATTTAACTAGTATCCTGACTTTACTTACACAACACATTTAACTTGACAAAAGACTGGTTTCAACAATAATTTACATAAACTTATTTACCAACTATGCAACCAAGTATGTTTCATAAAAAAGAGGGTGTTCAAGGTCCATAGAGATGATGGTTGAGAAGAGAACATGCTACTACACCTGATACGATAGACCATGAGCTGTTCATTGACACCTTGCCCACGTTACACTTTAACTTGCTTGTTTCACCTAAAAGCATGATAACATGAAATGGTAAGTATGAAACTTAGTGAATAAGAGCATTAAATGTGAATTACAGGGCATGGATTATACTTGCTGATAAGGATCCTTAACTGTCATGGATCATACTCAATCTATTAGGCGTATTACAGATATCATTTACCCATTTCTTGATGCTCATTACTCACCTTTTAACCCGTTTGCAACTTACTCCAGTACCTAGTACCTGAACACATAAATATACATGTACACATATTACACTTAGAAAACCAAATACTTTATATCTTATCTAGTTTATAACTTGTAAAGCATAACTTTTTATCCAGGACCTACTGAATCATCGGGTACCCAAAACACATGATTCTTTTGCAGTTATAATTTCATTATTTTGACTAATAACTTTCATCAAACACTTTGCATACCTTATTTGCAACTTGATAAAAAAATATTTTCTTTTAAACTAAAACACCCATTTTTTTTAAAGATTACTAGTTTTTATTAAATTGCCTTTCAAACTATTAAGGCATGAGTTAAGGTTTATTTTACTAAAGACCAACTAAAAGCCACCTCAAAGACATTGAGGTGTTTATGTTCTAGTAATTATAATTATAAATTTACAAGGAAATGAAACTATACTTACACCACTTGAACTAGAAATTGATTACACACAACTTTGCCCTTTATCTTCTTATCAAAACTACTAGTAGATCCTCCTCTTCTTGATACTGAGTTAAAACTTTAGGATGTGTTTAGTTGGGGAAAAATATTCTATTTTTTCAGAAAATTTTTCATTTGAGAATGGAAAAACTGAAAACTTGTTTTGTTGCATTTTTTTTTAATATTTTTCAAAAAACAAAAAATTCTCATTTTCTAAATTTATATGGAAAAATAAAAAACCACAATTTACTATTCTCCGTTTCTTTTTTTTCCTAACAAAATAAAACGTTAAAATCAACAATCATTTCAATGGTCGCTACTACTGGCAGAAATTTATCTGGTACTGCATTAAGTACTTTTCGTACTTTGATTGCTCATAAACGCTAAACCATGTAGCGCCTTTGTAATAATACTCATCAACTTCCCGAGCGCATGAAATCATTGATTCATCCTTCCTTCACACAAGTCTCTCAAATTCTGATTTAAGATTGCCAGTGTGCCTGTTGTACATCATCTGTCCCAATAAATCTGGACTTTAGAGAGTCCCAAATTTCTTTCGCTGTTTCGCATTCCCCCCCCGCACAAAAAAAAACCTTGCATTTGCAATCTTCTGGTAACCTTGAAATAAGTATCTGTACGCGGAACTATCCTTTTTTCACCATCAATCTCATTTGAGTGAACTGTGTTCCTTCTACTAAATCCCACACACCATTTGCCATCAGTATCTTCTACATTCATAATGCCCCATAATTATAGTTTGTAATGTTTAGAACCTGGGCACATGATAAGATGAAAAAGGGTGTGGCGACTTCTCTATAAACAACTTTGTTGTTTTCTTTTTTGTCTCCCGACATATCCTTTTGATTTGGTTTTCTGATGGATTTTTATAACAGTTAACCCGTAGCCCTTTTCATTGTGTGTGTTTACTTTGGCGAAGCCTCTTTCCCGTCTCTGGCAACCCTATCTTTGTTTCTTTTCCTGTAGAACCAGTACGCGTCTCTTTGTTGTCAAGCCAAAACACCAAACGCGCGCCACAAACCGCTCCTTTCTCTTCTCTTGATCAGTTTACTCATGATCGTTGGAATCCCTCTGCCCTTTCCTCCCTTCGATCCTCTCTACCTCTCTGATGCAAAATGTTGCCCGCAGGTCTTGATTATAAAAGAAGAACTATTAATTGAAATCACTCAATTATATTGAATCAGAATATATGTTTACAATCACTGTAAAAACTGAATTTGATTGATTTTTTGATTACAGACTTTGTCCCCTATATATACAAGATGAACCATTGTGTCCTTTCGGTAAAACCATAACCGAATTAACTAACTAACTTCTATTAACTACCATTTAACTACCTTTAACTAACTTTAACGAATGACGGTTATAAACTATCTACTTAACATGTTTAGCCCTTCGGCTTTCGTTTATTACATAGGTACCAGAAGCAATGTCGAGATTATGTTCACAAACATGACCACGCATATGATGACCAAAACTAGTATCCTGACTTTACTTACACAGCACATTTAACTTGACAAAAGACTGGTTTCGACAATAATTTACATAAACTTATTTACCAACTATGCAACCAAGTATGTTGCATACAAAAGAGGGTGTTCAAGGTCCATAGAGATGATGGTTGAGAAGAGAACTTGCTACTACACCTGACACGATAAGACACGAGCTGCTTCATATGAACAGCCTTGCCACACGATACACTTTAACTTCTTGTTTTCGACCTAAAAAGCTGAAAACAATAAAATGGAAAGTTATAACACTTAGTGAATAAGAGCATTAAACATGGAATTTACAGGGCATGGATTATACTTGCTGATAAGGATCCTTAACTGTCATGAACATGTAGTGAATAGTTACACAAGTGATTCTTGACTATCACTTATGCTAATCTTGCCCAACATAAACTTGCCTAACATTCCATTTCAACTATGCCACATGAACACTTGCACAATTACAATCATAAATGATAAGTATAACTTGTAATAAGGTAAATGCACACCCTCATACTCAATCTATTAGCTATTACAGAAACCATTTTACCCCTATTTCAAGATGCTCATTACTCACCTTTTAACGCGTTTGCAACTTACTCCAGTACCTAGTACCTGAACACATAAATATACATGTACACATATTACACTTAGAAAACCAAATACTTTATATCTTATCTAGTTTATAACTTGTAAACCATAACTTTTTATCCAGGACCTACTGAATCATCAGGTACCCAAAACACATGATTCTTTTGCAATTATAATTTCATTATTTTGACTAATAACTTTCATCAAACACTTTGCATACCTTATTTGCAACTTGTAATGTTAATTTCGAGTATATTGCAAATTAAATATATGCTTATGATTGTAGTTAGTTTTTATTAATTTCAGTTGTATTTTACTTTTTATTGTTTTTATAATCGTATACAAAGAACTAATATGAAAAAAATAATAAATATGAAAAGAAAAATGAGTGAAAATAGATTCATCTAAACATCTTTTCACTTTTTAAAAAGAAAAATACAATTCTCATCTAAAAAGGTTTTCAAAATTCTCAACTCTTTTCTAGAAATTTAGAAACAGAAAAACATGAAATTTTTTCTATAACTAAACACCACCTTGTTTATTTAGTTTTATTTTTGATCTGGTCATACATACATATCCGAATGCCTTATCCCCTGATTTCAATATCTAGTATCTTAAGGCCTAAGTACCATGTTTTTGTCCATGAAAAGCCCTATCACAATCTCCGTAACAAATATAACTGATAAAAAAAAATAACCATTAATTAACATTTATTACAATATTATTAAGATGTAATGAGATTCAATAGCAAAAAAAAATGATGTTGCAATTTTATATAAATGTGGGTCAATGGAGTTGGGATTGGCAGCAATGGAGCGTTGTTGGTGAGATTCAGAAAATAAGTTTGGGGAAATTAAAGTGAGATGAAGGTGCAATTTTATTTGGGAGAAGAGGGATTTCAAATCTGAGATTCTAGATAAGAGGGATGATTTCATTTTTAGGGAAATTTGGGCGGGACTTGTCAAAATTATGGAGAGGGAAATTTTAGTTTTTGGAGAGTGGGTGAAAAAATAATTTTATGTTATTTTATACAACTAATCCATTCTATATTTATACACACAAAACCAATGTTTTGAACAATGGGTCTCTAATTGACTCGGTCGAGTCATCATGTTACCGGTTCGACCAGCAGGTTAACCCAGTTTTCAAAAAAAATAAAATTAACGAGTGTCTAATTGACCCGGTCGAGTCACCAGGTTACCGATTCGACCAACGGGTCAACCCGATTTTCAAAAAAAAAAAGAATAATAAGATTTGCAACAATACAAACAATGTACATATATAAATCACGAATATTACCTTATATTGAGCCTAAAAACGTTTTACCAACAAATATAACATGTAACAAATAAAATTTCGTTGCACTCGGATTTTTTAGACCCCTAGAAAAACGAACAAACTTTCCCACACGTCCGTATACCTACACGTCCGTATAAACAAACATGTCCGTATACCTACACGTACGTATAAACAAACACATATAATATGAAACTATAAACGACTTTCCCACATACATCATTGTTTTCTATTACTTTTTTTATATACTTACATGTTCGCGAATATACACGTTCCTATATCTACATACAAAATATCTATAGATACAATGAATGTCATAAACGGACATGCGAAACATACACATGTCATATCCACACATATACAATGGTGTGTTTCACATTAAGTTTATACCTAAACTTACACATACACTTGCGATACTCACATACATGGGTATGTTAATAAATAAAAACATATAATATGAAACTATAAACACATATGAAGACATACTAAGTCATGTCGGAATGTGTAAGTATACAAAAACGTAAAAACGATCATTTTTGTGGGAAATCTGTGAGTATTTACACACGTATTTCCCACGGATTTATCATGTTGGTAGGTAATCAGTGGGAAATTACCCACGACTTTCCCACAGACAAAATCATTTTCTTTTACTTTTTTTGATATAGTTACACTTTCACGCATATACATGTATACCTACATACAAGACATCTATAGATACAATGAACGTCATAAACGAACATGCGGAACATACACGTGTACATATCCACACATATACAATGGTTTGTTACACATTAAGGTTATACCTAAAATTACACATACACTTGCGATATCACATAAATAGTTACGTTAATAAACAAAAACATAAATTATGAAACTAAAAACACATATTAAGACATACTAAGTCATGTCGGAATGTGCAAGTATAGCACAAACGTAAAAACGATCCCTTTTTTATGGGAAATCTCCGTGGTATTTTAACCCGACTGTTTTCCTACGAATTTATCATATTGGTAGGTAATCTGTGGGAAATTACCCACGACTTTCCCACAGACATAATCGTTTTCTTTTACTTTTTTTGATACAGTTACACGTTCACGCATATGCACGTCCATATACCTACATACAAAACATCTATAGATACAATTAATATCATAAACGCACATGCGGAACATACACGTGTAAATATTCACGCGTATACAATTGTTTTTCCACATAAAGGTTATACCTAAACTTACACATACATTTGTGAAACTCACATAAATAGTTACGTTAATAAACAAAAACATATAATATGAAACTAGAAACACATATGAAGACATACTAAGTCATGTCGGAATGCGCAAGTATAAAAAAAACGTAAAAACAATCATTTTTGTGGGAAATCCATGGGTATTTACCCATGTATTTCCCACGTATTTATCATATCGGTAGGTAATCTGTGGGAAATTACCCACGACTTTCCCACAAACATAATTGTTTTCTTTTATTTTTTTGATATAGTTACGCATTCACGTATATACACGTCCATATACCTACACACAAAACATCTAAGATACCATGAAAGTCTGTAAACGACATGCGGAAAATACACGTGCACATATCCACACATATACAATCGTTTGTTTCACATAAAGTTTATACCTAAACTTACATATACACTTGCAAAACTCACATAAATAGTTACGTTAATAAACAAAAACACATAATATGAAACTAGAAACACATATGAAGACATACTAAGTCGTGTCGAAATGTGTAAGTATAAAAAACATAAAAAAAAAACACGATCATTTTTTGTGGAAAATCCGTGAGTATTTACCCACGGATTTATCATACCGGTAGTAATCTGTAGGAAAATACCCACGACTTTTCCCACAGATATAAATCATTTTCTTTTACTTATTTGATATAGTTACGCATTCACCAGCAAATACCCGTCCATATACCTGCATACAAAACCATCTATAGATACAATGATGATCATGAATGGACATGTAAAAAACATACAAGTTGTACATATCCACACATAATACAGTCGTTGTTTCCACATAAAGGTATACCTAAACTTACCACATACACTTGCGAAACTCAATTAAAGTAGTTACGTTAATAAACAAAAATCATATAATATGAAACTAGAACACATATGAAAGACATACTAAGTATGTTGGAAATGTCAGAGTGTTAAAAAACCGTAAAAACGATCATTTTTTGTGGGGAAAACCGTAGTGATTTACCCACGTATTTCCCACTATTTACATACGGTAGGTAACTGTGGAAATTACACACGACTTTCCCACAGACTTAATCGTTTTCTTTTACTTTTTTGATATAGTTACTCATTCACGCATATACACATTCATATACCTACATACAAAACATCTATAGATATAATGAATATCATAAACGGACATGCGAAACAACACAAAACTAATTTTATTTTTTTTTTTTGTACATATCCACACATATACAATCGTTTTTTTTCACATAAAGATTATACCTAAACTTACACATACACTTGCCATATCACATAAATAGTTACGTTAATAAACAAAAACATAAATTATGAAACTAAAAACACATATTAAGACATACTAAGTCATGTCGGAATGTGTAAGTATACAAAAACGTAAAAACGATCATTTTTGTGGGAAATCCGTGGGTATTTACACACGTATTTCTCATGGATTTATCATATTGGTAGGTAATCTGTGGGAAATTACCCACGACTTTCCCACAGAAATAATCGTTTTCTTTTACTTTTTTTTATATAGTTACACGTTCACGAATATACATGTCTGTATACTTACATTCAAAATATCTATAGATATAATGAATGTCATAAACAAACATGCGGAACATACACGTGTGCATATCCACACATATACAACGGTTTGTTCCACATTAAGGTTATACCTAAACTTACACATACACTTGCGATATCACATAAATAGTTACGTTAATAAACAAAAACATATAATATGAAACTAAAAACACATATTACGACATACTAAGTTATGTCAGAATGTGTAAGTATAAAAAAACGTAAAAACGATCATTTTTGTGGGAAATTCGTGGGTATTTACACACGTATTTCCCACGGATTTGTCATGTTGGTAGGTAATCTGTGGGAAATTACCCACGACTTTCCTACAGAAATAATCGTAATCGTTTTTTTTTACTTTTTTGATATAGTTACATGTTCACACATATACACGTCTATATACCTACATACAAAACATCTATAGTTACAATTAATATCATAAACGCACATGCAAAACATACATGTGTAACACAAAAGGCACTAATTTTGTAGGAAATCCATGGGTATTTACCCACATATTTCCCACGGTTAACACAAAATCAACATTTGTGGGAAATTCGTGGGTAATAGACGGCTGGTTACCCATTGATTTCTCACGGACAATTAAAATAGTTATTTTATATTGATAAATTTTGCCACATTATTTTGGTCGTGGCTAATATGTGTGAAATTTGCCACAATTTTTCTACGGATGTCTAATAAACAAGAATAATGTGAATATTATGGCAAATCTGTGGGAAATTTGCAACAGATTTCACACGAAAACTTGGTCAACAAATCCGTGGGAAATTTGCGACATATTTCCCACTGAAATTTTGTCAAACAATTCGGTGTGTAATTTGTGGGTATTCCGTATGAAATTTCACACGAGATTTTTTCCGTGGGAATTTTCCATGGGTAAAAGCAGTTTTTGTATAGTAGTGTAGTTTGTATCAAACTATCAATTTTATTAAAAAAAATTACGGGATGATTTTTTGGAAAGAATGCATATATCCTCTGCCTTAAACCTGCGAGTTGAAAACCCCATATCTTAGAGCACGAAGTATCCTAGCGCCATAGGGCTCGTGCCATATGGAAAGTGTTGCTAGCTCCTCACTTTTTCCTATAACTTATAACTTAAATCAAAAGCATCATCCTTCTATCACTCAAGTTATAAGACACCCTCTTGTCTCACACTTAACCCGATAAAACACATATATATAAAAAAATCCCTTATAGCATTGGCGGGTGATCTTGGCACGAGACCTTATGGCTTTGGAGTCAAATGTGGGACTATTGTTATAAGGCTGACTTATATGACACAACCTTATAACTCAAGGCACCGAGAGCTCTTAAAGTGAAACATGCATGCATGATGGATAACACAGTAGGTTAGGCTTTTCTTCTTTATAGAGTTAATTTGTGTTTATAATGGAAAACTTTTTAACAATTTATCTATGAAAGAAAAAATAAAAGCAGCCCTTAATTATAAGAAAAGAAAACTAAAAAAGAAGCAAAGGTTGAAACCTGGATGGGAGAAATCGTATGAATCATCATGATATATGATAGACGAATGTCGAATGCGTTTGAAATCGAAAATTTAGAATACAGATTTAATGCGGCCCTCAATTTTATGTATATATAGATTATAGATTATCTAATGTATTTTGGAGCCCTGTTAGCGTTTGGGCCATGTGAAATTGGTCACTTTATGCAAACCCAAATACGGCCCAGGAGGTTTATATATACCCCGAGGCTTTAATTTTATGAACGTGGGGAATGCGGTACGCCCGTTGCGGCGAGTTTATTTATCTTTGGTTGTCGGATATATATTTTGCTAGTTGTTTCGTGTTGACTTTGTCTAAAGAAAACTTAAGGCATTATCTTTTAAGAATGATTTCATGAAAAATGAAGTCTTGATTTTTGTTAGTAGCAAGCTTCTATCAAACACCCATCCTTTGTTGGAGTAGTTCGCGGAACATAGTCTTAGTAGGTGAATGAATCATGTTGTAAATAATTAACATTTCATGATTATGAATAATAGGTGCAGAGGAAGATAGTTTCATTTACGAAACCACTAAGTTATTCAAATGTAGAAATGAATTATCTAGTAAGAGTATACTACGGATGTTTTAAAACATCCGTAACCCGCCAATGGCTCATGATACCCAAATGCTCAGGTTATGGTGCCCAAGCCCACATGCTGATGTATTGGTTGCCTGACGGGCTATGTGTGCACTCAAAAGTTTCATGTTATTATCTTAAGAGTTTTTACACCCAAACACTTATGTTACGTACTCAAGTGAATTCACCATTTTCGTGTCAATTAAATCATGTTAACAAGTGCTTATTCTATGTGTTAGTACTAAAATTTCGTGTCGGTTTTAGTAATGTCAGAGTCCCTTTTCGGGTCGGGCCCCTCCAAATGATTTAATGCCGATCTTGTACTTAGAGCAAGAGATATGTGATGATTTCCACACAATTAAAAGAAAACCGTTAGCCTTAACCGCAGGGCGGAACCCACTGCATAAATCACACTCTTAAGAGTAAGTACACATGTTCGTCAGAGAATGTCAGAGTGATATTGTGTGTATTAATGATTAGACAGAATGTACCTTTTTGGGGTGTGAAATACCCTTTTATAGGCAAGCCCAATACTAGGGTTTCCTAGTAATTTTCGCTTAACTGTTAGGTCGGAGTGGGTCCCTTTCGGGCAATGGGCCACGTATAATCGTGTTTGAGGAACGCGAGCGATCTTCCGCCCAGTGCAGTCAGTGTGTTGTCCGCGGAGGTGCACTATGAGGTCCTTACATATACTCCAAGTGCTGTCTTTCAAACATCCGGGCGTGGCCGTTGTCAGGCTTAACTGTTCGGTTTATTAGTTTGAATTGGGCCTAGCCCATGTATGAATATTATGTAAACTAAGCCAGTAAAGCTTGGTGTCCATACTATACGTCCATCACGTCCCCCAGTCTAGTTTGCTTACTGCTCGCGTACAAGTTAAGGCTCTGGTAAGTCAATTATTAGACTTAAAGTTCCGTGATCGAAGTTTCGTTCGTTCCTTCCTTTTCCGCTCCTTTGTACTGTTTTTGGCATATCACCTGTTGGACCTGCGTGGACTCATCGTGTCCTCTCATCTTTTGCATGACTTGACCGTCTGGGACCCATATCCAGCTGTACCCATCATCTTTTCTACATAGTGCATGCACCAGTTGATTGAGGAATGTCTTCCACGCGTCGCCCATCATACCTTAAAACCTGACTTAAATATACCCATGGGTATAAATACCGATTAGGCCTAACTGGTTCTCTTTTTCATCTCTTTCACTCTTTCACCATTTTTGATAAATTTCGAGTTTTCTAGTTGCACATGAGGTTTTCTAGTTGCACAGTCTCCCCTGTTCTAGCTTCTCTTCTTGATTCAGGTTATTCTCTTTGCTTCTATTTTATTATGGGTAGTATTACATCCCTCAAATGTGTTCTTACACAAGAACATCTTAATGCCGTTTGTGCCAAATATTTTGTTCCCGAGGAAGTTCATCCCCAATTACCAAGCCCTAATGCCACCATGCACGAAAGACCAACTGGTAAAGTTGGAATTTACACCCGATTCTTTGATTATGCCAACTACCGTATCCCGTTTTCTACCTTCTTCGTGTCTGTTCTCACCCATTTCCGCATTCCGTTTTCTCAATTGTCCGTTTTTGGATCTGCCAAGGTTTCTCATTTTGAAATCTTGTGTCGTGTTTGCAACATTGAGCCTGATGTTAGCTTATTCCGCTACTTTTATACACACAATTATAAGAATGGATGGTTTGGGTTCACTAAGCGTCCTAATGTCCGCGCTTGTTATTCCAAGAATTTGGATTCCGTGAAGAATTGGAATGATCATTTTTTCTGGGTTGATGAGTTTGTGGTACCTGCTAATGCCCGGTTTAGTTGGTTTTCGGGTTCCAATATTGTCAAAGATAAAGCTCCTGCTCCCTCCGAATATAATGTGGAGCACGTTAATACCCTTATTGCTCAGGCCTCTCCGTTCCTTAGGTTCCCGGAGGAGTTTCTTTGCTGGGTTGGCATAAGCCGTAATTACCTTTTGAATAAAGATACTTATCCCCGCTTTGTGTATGAGGACGGAGAGGGTGGGTTCTATTTTCCGTACGCACTTTGATTATTGCTTACGCTTTTTCATTTTCTTGTTTCCTGTTGTCTTTTGCAGAGATGGATTTGAACGCCTTTATCCGTACCGCTGATCCCCGCAATGTGAGAGTTGTTGAAAGGGCCAGAGCTGAGAATGAAAGGCCTATCGTCACCATGGCCAAACACCGGACTGTGACTTTACTTCCAACCACGGTGGCCCGTTCCTCCGGAGAGTTGTCGGCTAGTGTGGAAAGAGAGTTTGCTGGAGATGCAGGTACTGGTGATGGTGGAGATCAAGGATTTGATTCCGTTGCGGGTGGGGATAATGTTGAGCCGACGGTGCCTGTCACTGAGCCTGTTGAAGCCGAAATTCCTAGGCCTAAGCGTTCAAAAAAGAAAAGAGTGATCTATGATAGTGAGGGATTGCCCGTCGCTCCCCATCCACCCAAAAGATTAAGGGCCGATTATGGGAATACCGGTGGTTCCGCAACTGGAGGTAAGTCTCTTAGTGCTCTTAACAGGTTGCTCCAAGATTCTCGATTAACGGTAGAACAGGGTGTCCCAGCTCTTCCTACCTTACCCTTTATTACTTCTTCCGTGACAGCTTCACCTCTGGAGGAGGGCGGAGATCGTACTGACTCCGTGACTGGGCCCTCCCTGCGAACCATAGGTCCTTCCGCAAGGTTCGTAGTCCTTTCTGATTCTTCTCATCACTCAGGCGCTAAATCTGCGGATCCTGAAGTTGATTCTCTTGCCAGGTCTGATGCTCCGGTTATGACTGAAGCTACTACTGTTACTATTCCTACTGATGTTAACAAAGATAAGAGTGCACCGCATCCGTCCGTTTTTGGTTCTTCAAGTTCATCTGAGAAGACGGATCGTACTCTTAGTCTTTTTGCAGGAAGATCGGGGAGTGGTTTTGATGCTGGGAGTATCCGTGCGGAAGAGGCTATAGGTGCCGGCTCAGAGGAAATCTATATTCCTGAGTGGACGGTGACCAAGGGTTTTGGGATGAATGATGGGCGTTTGTGTGCCAGTATGATTGATCACTTTACTCCTCCTGCCTTTTTCAAGACTGTCCGCGGAATGGAGCATGAGCAATTATTTACTGAGTTCAATGTATCTGCTGCGCGTAATTTGAGTTTGAGCTCCGAGGTAAGGATGCGTGCGGAGTATAACATCTTGGAGAAGAGGAAATGGAAATCTCTAGCGGAGGAGAAAGATGTTTTGTTGGAGGCGAAGGACAGGGAGATTGAAGATTTGAAATCTCAATTGCTTAAGGCCAAGGAGGAGTCCGCGGAGGTAACCCGACTCCGTGCTCAGGTTTCTGGTCTTGAGGCTGCCGAGAGCTCACTTCGAGGTGAAGTTGCTTCCGCCCATGATCACAATATCCTTCTTGAGCAAGAACGCAATTCTTTAAAGCTAAAAGTGACGGATCTTGAGTCTATTATTGCTGAGAAAGATAAGGAGCTTTCTGACTTAGGAGCGTCCTCTTCTTCCTTGAAGTCTCAGAACCAAAGTCTTGTTGATCAGGTATGGTTTTTCATCCTTAGCTACTTTCTTCATAATTTCGTGTTCTCCTTTCCTCACGTATATATATTTCTCAGGTGCATGAGCTGGAAGTTTCTTCCGCGGACCTCCGTGAGAAGCTGGAGACATATGAGGGGAGCTTGAAACAGTTAGAGGAATTTCAAGACAATCTTATGGGACCTCTTAGGACTAGACTGGCCGAGATTGATGCTGATTTCACCCGGTGTTGCATGCGCTTTCAGGAGAGTTTCCATCCGCATCTCCTCAACGTCATTGCGGGGCGAAGATGGTTACTAACTCATGGAATGAAGCTTCTTGTGGTTAAGTGTCTTAATTCAAATGAGTATATGGAGGCTCTGGGTCATGCTTTTGGTCGTGCAATAGAGAAAGGGATGCAAGAGGGCCTAGCCGCAGGGATTGAGCATGGGCAGGCTGGCAGATGTTTGACTGATCTTGAAGCCTATATTCCCTCTGCGGAGGATGACTTTAACTCTGCTATCCGTGATCTCCGTGACCTTAACTTTCCGCTTCTTCAAGAGCTTTCCAACAAGAAAGATGCCAGCACTTGGGATATCATGGACCTTCTCCGTTTGGACGACACCGTGGCTGAGACCTTAGGTATGACCGATCTTCAACCCAATGTGGATCAGCTAATGGTTCCCGTCCACCATAAGCGGGATAGGGTCATAATTGGGAGCCAAGCCTTGTCCGTTGCCTTGAATGTTTGTCGTGGGCGGGTGGAGAAAATGGAAAGGAATCTTATTGAACGTCTTCCTTTTTTGAAAGACGTATTTGCGTCCATTGAAGATCCTTTGTCCGCTGAGGCCCTGATTGAACCATCTGCTGAGGTTCCCGCTACTAACGTTTTGTCTACCGTGGTCATTGTTCCTCCTCCTAATCCTTTCATTTCCGTAGAAGATTACGATAACCCTGACCCAGCGGATGTGGTTCCGGAGAACACTACCTCACTTTTTAATTCCTTGATGAATTGCGACAATTTTCCGGCCTTGATCATTTCGTCTATTTGTTTTCTCAGCTGCATGCATTCATTCGTGTTATGTCCCGTATCTGAATGAAATTCGCAGTATTTGCTTGGATCCCTTTTTTCCACCGGAGTTACCATTGGGGGTGGGGCTTTGAACTTTCCTTTTTCCAGAGCGAAAATTTCTTTTGGTGTTTTAGTGAGGAGTGAGAATCTATCTGGTTTACGATCCGGTCTTTGTTTATTTTTGAAGCCTTTCTTAAAATTCGGTTTGTCCCCCCCTCTGACGGTTTCCATGATGAAGATGCTTTCCTCCGGCCGTGGCTGAGCGCAGCAACTTCCCCTTGTAGGAAAGACGTAGTCATTCTATACATTTCGTCCACAGATCTCGGGATTCTTTCATATAAACGCTTGATTAACCCAGGGTGAGTTATTCCGTGCATAAACCCGGAGATTCTCATGCACTCCGGAGCTCCTTCTACGTCCAGGACTTCTGCCTTATATCTTTCCATGAAGTCTTCCGTAGATTCTCCGTCTCTTTGCTTGATGTGATGTATCTCTACCGGATCCTTGATGTGCTTTGTTTGCTGAAGATAGTTTTCCCTAAACGCTGTCCTTAGATCTTCATAGCTATCGATCGACTCTTTTGGTAGCTTGTCAAACCAAACTCTGGCATTCCCGGTGAGGGTTGAGTTGAACATGTGACACCATGTCGGCATTGCCCAACCTTCTGTTTTTGCGGCCGATTGAAATAACTTTAAGTGGTCTTCCGGATCTCCGCTTCCATCGTATGTTTTGACATGGCTGGGCATCCTAGTCCTCGGGAGACTAAAGTGCCGGATCCGAGGTGTGAAAGGATTTCTTTCCTCACATGTCCAAGGCTGAGAGAGATCATCTTCATAGGTGTTTGATTTCTGCCTTCTTGGCTTAGATTTCCAATGACCCCCTTCACTATCTTCACTTTCTGAATATTGGCTGGTCGTACGAGATGGTGTTCCCTTTTGTTGACGCCTTCTTGCTTCTACTTCAGTTCTTTTTGCTTGGGGACTCCGTTGACGACTATCAGGACGTGCGGATGTAGCTGGCTCCTTTCTTCCCAACCTATTAAACACGCCTCCTTCTTTCCGTGGCCGGGGCCGCGGAGAAGGGGATCTGTTCCTCTTAAGTCTTTTGAAAACACTTGCGTGTGGCGATGGGCTTCGGGAATACCTGTCTCCGCGCCTTCTTCTGGGTTCTGTTCGGGCAGTTGGTGTCTTAGATTCAGAGTAGTGCGATTCTTCATGGCTTCTTATCTTAACTCCGGACTCTTCGCCATAGATCAGTCGTGCTTTTACCGCGTTGAGTTTGTCTTTCTGCTCTTTTTCTTTTTGCATTTTCTCGGCGATGAGCGGCAAGAGTTGGTGATAATTTTTGTCGCACATTTCCCTAAGAACCTCGTCAGACATAGGTTCTTCAAGACCCTGGGGACCATTCCTTCCCCCTGTGTTCCTCACGGCGGACGTGGGATTGTTTGTGATTTGTTCGTGAGTGCTCATGGTGAGTTTTTTAGAGAATCGTGGTTGCGTAAGGGTCCCACGGATGGCGCCACTTGTTAGTACAAAATTTGTATCGGGTTTAGCAAGGTATCGAAGTCCTTAGTCGGGCCGGACTTCCAAGTGACTTGAGCACCCGATCTGGTACTAGAGCAAGAGAAGTGAGATGATTTTCTGCACAATTAAAAGTAAACCGTTAGCCTTACCGCAGGGCGGACCCCGCGATTAAGCTCCGGCGTGAGAGTAAGTACACATGTTTGTCAGAGAATGTCAGAGTACGTGTGTGAGTTAATGATTAGACAGAATGTACCTTTTTGGGGTGTGAAATGACCCCTATTTATAGGCAAGCCTAATACTAGGGTTTCCTAGTATTTCGCTTGTAACTGTTGGTGGTCGGAGTGGGTCCCTTGTCGGGCAAGGGTCCACGTATAATCGTGTTTGCGGCCGCGAGTGTTCTTCCGCGGTCAGTGTTTGTCCGCGGATGCGCACGGGTGCGGCTGAGAAGATACTCACGTGCGTCTTTGAAATATCCGGAGCATGGCCCTTGTCAGGCTTAGCAGTCCAGCTATTTGTTGTATTGGGCCTGAGCCCATATATGTATATTATGAACTAAGCCCAGTAAGCTTGGTGCTCATATTATACGTCATCACATCCAAAGGCTGTCAGATTTGTCTGTCCGGTTTTGTACTTCGGTATCTTATACATACATAATCATTATTAAAGCAATTAACCCGAACACCCAAACACTCCCTTAGTTCGTGTTTTCTTACAGTTTTTAAACACACAACATAATAATTTTTTTAAAGGTTATTTTCTTTTAAAGCTGTTGCTATGTTTGATAGATTCAAACAGAAATAGAAGCTATTCGAAGTGATATTGGCAGCAGAACCTACCATATTCATCGTAAAGCGTCAAGCATGCATACTCTCTCTTCCTCAACACAAGATGAATTCACAAATTTCCTGGGGAAAACAGAAAGGCATTACAACGAGGATAAAAGTGCAACTCAAAATGCAGAAGATGGATTGACAGCCAAACTCCAAAACTGGTATATAAGATCATTCATTGTATCAAATGTTAATGGGTAGTATGGGTCAAAGTGGTTAAAAGTCATTTGAAATGTTACACTGCCTTATTATAAAAGGTTAGACTGTTTTTGTAATGACATAATTTATAAACGGATGAGGTTTCCCCTTTTAGGTTACCCGGGGAGGGCAGCCTTTTTGACTCAAATGTGCGCGGCCTCACCAGGTTAATGCCGGGACCGTTTCCGACCCTTTCCTGGCCGTACACACCTAGCGAGGTTTGTGAGGAAACCAATGACCTTACCACTAGACCATTTGGCGGTGTTTCAATGACGTAATTTATATAGTTTTTTATTGAATACATCATCTATCTACAAAAGTAATAAAAGAAGGATAAAAAACCTGTTTGTGGGTTGGCCAAAATGAAGGTGTTCTTTAGTACTTTTTTGACTCAAACTTCCTATTCTTTTTTATATTACAAATTGCAAAGATAAAAGTGACAATTCTTTTGGACACACGTACTTGTACGAGTGAGATCAATAGATAATGTTAAAACTCGTTTTCACATCATCTTTAAGTATACCTATATGAAACACCGAATAATGGTTTATTCTATGAGGTTTAGTTTGTTAGCCAAAAAAAAACTGACAATGATATTTTATGCATAGTAGCTATTGGCAACAAGTTTTCGTGTCGACCTAGACCATTTCCAAGCAAAACTAACCAGCGGCGGACTTAGAAATTTATTCTATGGATCAAGGTTTTTAAAATCGGGATATTACCCAAGATCGTTTTCGTCTTTGAAAGATCGAAATCGTAAAGTTGGATCAGATCGTAAGATCCTATTATAATGTCATTGTCTTAATAGTATTTGTAATATTTTAAAAATCTACAAATTATTATATAGCATAAACACAAATTTATATGTATGTTTCATAGAAATGTTGTCTTAAATTATGATTATGAAATGTTTAAGAAGATTAACATGTTATTTTTAAAATTCTACGAAACACAACTTATAAATTTGAAGTTTTTTTGTTTGTGGTTCGAGAAAAGTAAGATCGGATCGGAGTAGATTTTAAGATCCTATGGTTAAGATCGAGATCCTATAAGATCTTAAGCATGCAAAGATCCTATGTAGGATTCGGATCATTTTTGCTTTGCAGTATCGTAAAATCGCAAGATCCTCCTAACAACCATGCTATGGATGCTTTTTGAAAAGTATGCAGATGCATATTTTATATACCCTCTGCCGTATGTAACCAAAACTACCAACCGTTGCACATCATTTCTATTGATGACAACTCTTAACAAAATTTATTTATTATTATTTTTTTTTTGAATTTTTGCTCTCTTTTTTGCCTATAAACTTGAGTTCTGGCTTGAATTATTCAATCATAAATTTCGTATAACCTTTGGCCGTGTTGGGTCAAAATTTCGTACCGATAGGGAACCATTCAACTAATGTAAACTTGCATGCTAAGATCAGTTCTTTTATGAGACAAGCAAGCATAATTGTTCGCGCATTGCTGCGGGGCGTTAATTTATTTATTTTTATTTTTTGGGTACATGTAAGGCGGTTTATTTTAAATATTTTTGAAATCATTAAGGTGTAAGAATGTGTCTTATGCGGGTTAGGTGTTGGTGTTGTTTTGTACGGTATTTGACGTGGTTTATTAGTCCAAATAGAAACGCAGGAATGAGCCTTTGTGAAACGACATCGTTTCATGCCAAAGTATATATAAGCAAGATTTGTTCACAATGCGAAGATTTTTTCGCGGGTATTTTTTTATCTAAATGAATCGGTAGATATGTGTTATATATTTGATAAACAAAGTTTATTATATAAAAAAGTCATAAATAGATAAAAGTTGAGGGTAGTTTTGTTAATTTTCGTTTTTTTCTATTTATAATAAAGGGGCAATCACATATATACCCACTAAAACTTGCATATTTGCATATATTCCCAAAACATGTTTAACTTGCATTGTACAACATGCATTGAAAACTTGTGTTTTAAGTATATATGCAAATATTCAAGTTTTAGTGGGTATATATGTAATTCCCCCTATATTAAACTTCAACATTTTTTTAAAAATCGTTCGTATGTCAGACGCGTTGCAATATTGGGCTCGTTTTGTTCGCAATTCGAAGATCTTTCTGCAGGTATTTTTGTATCTGAATGAGTCGGTAGATATGTGTTATATATTTAATAAATAAAGTTTATTATATAAAAAAGTTGTAAATAGTTAAAAGTTGAGGGTTCGTTGCGTAACTTTTCTTTTACTTTTTCGGTATTGGGCCGGGATGGGTTTTTTTATAGTTTGGGCCGATTTTGGGCTGATGGTTTTCGGTGACGTAAAACGACACCGTTTCATCCATTTTTGATATATATAGTAATTAGTAATGTTTATTGAAGGCTTAATTTGATTCCTTGAATATCTCCACAAAACATACATGATTTATAGGTTACAAGGAAAGGCTTGAGCCCAAGATAAGGCCTACAACTCATCTACATCAAATCACGATAAGGCCTACAACTTATTTACATAAATCATGATAAAGTCTACAAATCATACCAACAATAGAGTATAACTATTAAGTTCATGCTAAAATAATGTGCATGCTAAGAGGGGAGGGAGTCCATGGCTGTTGGCTTGGTGCCAAGCCATGGCGCCAAAATGGCCAACGGCGCACGACACCATGGCTCGCGCCAAGGGTCTTCGCGTCGTGGCTAACAGCCCACGCCAAACTCAATTTTTTTTTTTAAACTATCCGTTAGGGGGAGCGGATTTTCAAAATAATACTCTTAAAATCACAATTTTACCCCTTTAAAAATCCTATAAATACCCTTTTTTATTTCATACTTCACACACACTTTCAATACAATCTTCTACTTCAACTTTTCTCTATTTCTTTATTTTTTTCAATCAAAAAAAAAATCCCAAATCCCAACCCCAAACCTTACCAAATTGGAGTTGGTATGCTTAACGCCCCCATAACAAACCAAAATTCGAGGTTCGTCTTATCCCTCCTCTTCGAATACGGGCTAATCCACTCAACGGCATAGTTCTTATTCAAATGCCTTCTAATCTCACCCCCCCCCCCCCCCCCCCCCCCCCCCCCCCCCCCCCCCCCATTCCAAATTACCAACCTCAATTTACTAACCAAGAAGAATTGTTGATGTTTCAACAATTTAAAATGCAACAAATGCACCAACAACAACCACAACAATTACCAAACCAATTCACCACTTCCCAACCACATTCCGAGCAACAATCGCACCACCTTGAAGTCGAAGATACCGAAGATGAAGACGAGCCGGTTCCGACCCCGACGTCGAAGCCTAGCCGCGGCGTGCCGTTTGAAGTCGAAGGCAAAAAAAACAAAGAAAAAGAACCGCCACTTGAGAAACAAAAAAGAATTCGTAATGCGTGGACTCAAGATGAGGAGTTGCTTTTGGCGGAATGTTTCATTCAAGTTTCCGAGGATCCAAAAACCGGGTGTGATCAAAAGCGAGATACTTTTTGGTACAAAATCCAAAATGTGTACAATACGGAAGCGAAGAAAAAAGGCTTCACGGAGCGTACCAAGAACATGTTGACGGGTAAGTGGACTCCAATGAATGCCTCGGTTCTCAAGTTTAATCAATTGGGGTGCAGAAATCGCGTTCATAGTGGGGAGAATGATGATGTATTTTGTCGAGGGTGCACACGTTGTATGATGCAACCGTGTGGGGTGAGTTTAAGCACCGGAGTGCTTGGCTTTTTTTGAAAGGCAAACACAAGTGGACAAACCCCGATTCGACTTTGCAAAGAAGAAATCGTCTTTTGGGCACAGCGAGGAACACCTTGAGCATTTTGGGAGATGATTTTTGGCCTCGACACCCGGTTTGCAACGACTTGTCTAAAAGTCAACGTAAGGTTCTAACTCGACGATAGCTCCGGTTCTAACCGGCGCGTATCAAGATTTCATGGCGGAACAATACGAGTTAGACCGCACAAGCCAATCATGACCCATGCTCGAGAGAGAGAGTGTAGACCGAAGGGGTTGATTGCAATCTCAAAGGCATTGAGGGCGGGAGGAATGCGTGTGCTACATAAATCGACACACGTGGGATGGATTCGGACGACGCCACGACTATCTATCAACGCACAAAAGGCAATAATCCGTGCCGGCCTATCCCACCACTCCAAATAGTCGGCGCCGCCAAATTTATGATTTTTAATTCTATGCATTTTCATTTTATGTCTTTTAATTTTATGTTTTTTTTATGTATTGTGTTTTTTAGGGGGTGTTTGTGTTTGCGTTTTCTTTGAGATTATTTGATTATCACGTTTTGAAAACTCACATAATCAGATGGAAGTGTTTGGCAACTAAAAACAGAAAAGTGATTATTGGCGTTTTGGACTCACCAAAACGTGGTTTTCAAAAAGCATGTCAAGAGTTACTTTTTGTAAACGCCATACATCTCATTGTACAAAATTACCATATAACCCCTAAAAGCAATTCATCTTCTTCTACCAACAGTCAATGATACTGCTTGTTTTGATAACACAAATATTGATATGTTATACCTTTTAGTGGAACATGATTTGGCAAGAGATAGTAGTTGTTAAACATCAAAGAAAGAAAACCATATATAACAACCTAAGAAATTTAAAGTTGATGAAGATATACGGGCCATGGATATGGAATAATGGGTTATAAAATGGTTTGAAATGACGAATAATGTGTTTATGTCTATTTTGTGTTGTTGTGTTCGTCATTTTGAGATGTGTTTATGTCTATGAGTTAAGATCAACATAGACACATTATTTGTCATAGATCCAATGAATCAATCTCAACCATTTATTTTTTCATCAAAAAAAAAAAAACTCACTTTCCATCTTTTTTTTAAAAATAAAATATCTTACAAACGGTAAATCGTCACACGACAAAAAATTCACCATCGCGAATGTGGTATTTATTTTTATCTTTAAGTAGACGAGGGACCAATCCGATATAATTTCGAGGATTTTTTTCTTGATTTTTTTTCAGTCACGATTTGTAAAATTATATATGATGCGTATAGAACGAAGTAATATATCGATTCGTATATCGGCATCATATATGATTTCTAAAAAATCCATATATGATTTCATAAAATCATATATGATTTGTGATTCGTAGAATGATGTTGTTTTCAATTTTGTTCAGTCACGAAATGCGGAAAATCATTTATGATATCGTATGACGAATCATTATGATTTAATAATAATCATATATGATTAGTATAACGAAATTCAATATATGAGTTTCATAAATTCATATATGATTTCATAAATCATATATGATTTCATAAAATCGTATATGACTTCATAAAATCATAAAAAAAAGTTCGTGTAGGTACACTAGTGTCGTCCCCTCTATAGAAAGATAATTTTAATTATCGTCGCGCTGGTATGTTTTGTTTTGCGTAACAAATTCCTGTCTCACATGTGTCTTCTTGTTGAGATATTTAATTTTTTTAAAAAAAATGTGGAAAGTGTGTTTTTTTATTTTTGATGAATAAAATGAGCGTGGCTAGGATTGGTTCATTTGGGTCATATGACAAAAATTGGGTCACTATATTGATCTTTTGGGCTTTTTTATGTATATAATGGTGGCATTTGATGAAGTTATACGGCCATGGATATAGAATCAAATTAATGACAGATGAGCCACTGAGTAATAAAGTGATTATTATTAAATTATACATTTACACATTCACGGCAAAAAACGAAGTCGTTTTTGACTTTTTGGAACCTGCTACTGTATCGGGCTCCCATTTTTGGGCCAATTCGATTTTAGATTTTTGTTATTAATTATTTTGTTTTTTTTTTTTAAATTTGTATGCACAAAGTAGGAGGAAAAAAAATATTACAAAAGTTCCGATTTATTCAGATAAAAAAAATACCCGCGGAAACATCTTCGATACCTAATAACTTTAAAATAATCGATATGGTCACAAACGTACAACCCATTATATTAAAAAAAACCCATATAGCAAAAAAAAACAACACTTTAAACATGAGGCCCAACACATAAGCCATATAAAAAAAATTATTACTAATATACACATTTGTCGACAAACTAACCTAAAATTCGCATAAAATAGTAAAAAAAAAAAAAAAAAACTAGCCCAAAATTAGCCTGAAATCTGGCCCAAAGTAAAAAAAATACAAAATGGTCCCTCAACTTTTAACTATTTACGATTTTCTTACACAAAAAATCCCGTAAAAAAATTAACAAAAAAAACACGTCAAGTTTTTATTGTTCACAACTTTTTTACATTCATCGGCCCAAATAAAAAGATATCGAACCGTCCCAAAAAAAGAAAATATTCGGGAAAAAATTAACCCGTCCCAACGCAAAATTTTTTTTCCCGAATCGTACAAAAAAAGGAAATATCCGGAAAAAATTAGCCAAAAAAAAACAACCCAAAAATAGCCTAAAATCTGGCCCAAAGTAAAAAAAATACAAAACGGACCCTCACCTTTTAACTATTTACGATTTTCTTACACAAAAATTCCCGTAAAAAAATTTACAAAACCGTCCAAAAAAAAAGAAAATATTCGGGAAAAAATTAGCCCGTCCCAACGCAAATTTTTTTCCCCGAATCATACAAAAAAAAGAAAATATTAAAAATTAGCCCCGCCCTAACGCATCGTCAAAAAAAAAACCCCCCAAAATGTAAAAAAAAATTATTTGGGAAAAAATTAGCCCCGCCGCAACGTGCGGGTTCTTTTGCTTGTTAAACTGATGAAGTGTTGAAAGTTATGTTCATCAGTTCATGCTAAACCCGTTGGATAAAATTTATGACTAATAGAAATCCATCTAGGCCCACATGGGTCCAGATTGCCATTCTTGCTCATAGGGTGTTGATCGATTCGGTTATCCGGTTGTTCGGTTAGTTTGATTTTTTTTTTTGGTCAACTCGAAAATCGAACCGAACTAGAATTTAACCGAACCGAACTGAAAACCGAATTTGAATTCGGTTCAGTTTTCAGGTTGACCGAATAACCTGAATTACACAATTTATTTTTAAAAATATAATAATTACATAGATATTTGACAAAAAAAATTATTTTAAACATAAAAAGTGTTTTTATATTAAGATAAAATTTTAATGGTTTTTTTATATATAAATAAATATAAAAAATATATATATATTTATATAAATTCGGTTTTCGGTTCAGACTGCCAAACCCATTTTTAACCCGAAAACCGAATTTGTAGTTCGTTTCGGTTCGATTTTGGCAAATTCAGTTCGGTTTCGGTTGTTTTTTATTCGGTTCAATTTCGGTTTTTGGTTTATTCGGTTATTTCGGTTTTTCTGCACTTGCTCAGTTGCTTAATAGTTCGTGGCGGGGCTTATCATGGACCAGCCCGGTTCAAAGTAGGCTTGGGCTTTTTCTTGTTTGAGTAGTTTGACAAACCTGTGAAGTTTTATTATTCAACCTTATAGACACTGGGGTCTCTTTTAACTAAAAAATATGCTAATGTAGGGTTTAATTATATATTATATATTATAAATCATAAATTTACCATTGTACAGTAGAAGCTACATTATTTCTACTGTACAATGGGCTCTCACTTTGGGCCAAGGCTCCCACTTTGGGCCGGCCCAAATTTTTTTTTTTTTAATTTTTGGCACAAAATAGGGGGGAAAAATATTACAAAAGTACCGATTCAACTTTAAAATAATCGACATAGTCACAAACGTACAACTTTAGATTACATTAAACAGTGTCATTAAAAAAAACCCATATAACAAAAAAAAGCTTTAAACATGAGGCCCAACACATAAGCCCATATAGAAAAAACAAACTATTAAACATGAGACAAAAAAAATTCGCAAAAAAAAACTAAAAAAAAAATTACCGCCCCGCAACAACGCACGGGACATAAACTCATATAAGGAAAAAAAAAACAAATTATTAAACATGATACCGAAAAATAAACCCGCACTATTAAATATGAGACCGAAAAAATAAACTCGCACAAAA
>BQNB010077571.1:0-30805 GCA_026074375.1 Tanacetum coccineum | reverse complement strand
TTCTTATCTTGCATAAGCTCATATGGAGTTTTGTTGTATCGAAGGCGGATTAAAGAACGGTTTTGGGTGTAACAGGCTGTGTTTATTGCTTCGGCCCATAAAAATAATGGAGCTTTAGAAAATATTAAAATTATACTAGCAGCTTCTACAAGAGTTCGGTTTTGCCTTTCGAAAACGTTGTTCTGCCGAGGAGTGCGGGCAACAGATGTTTGATGTGAGATGCCAACATTTTCATAAAATTCACAAAGTGTCTGATTGACAAATTCGGTTCCATTATCTGTTCAAACATTACGGACAGAGGCATTCAAACAAACTTGAATATTTTTGATGCATTTAATGATGGCCTCAGGAGCTTCATCTTTTGTGCTCAAAAATCTGACCCAAGTAAATCTTGAGTAATCGTCGACAATCACTAAGATATATCTTTTTCCGTTAATACTCGCCACACGCATTGGGCCACATAAATCCATATGCAAAAGATATAGTTTCTCTTGGTTAGTGTCTTCAGCTTTGGGTTGATGAGAGAATTTCTTGGTTTTTCCTAATGCACATGCTAAACACAGATAATCTTTTTGAAATTTAAGCATTAGCTAGCTTGTTACAAGTATCGAAGTTGAAATGTGATAACCGACGGTGCCATAACCAGCTCTTAGTCTTTGACGCTTTGGATATAATAAAGAATAAAGATGTTGTAAGCATGTCATCAAGAGAAATTGTGTACAAATTTATGTCTCGGGATCCAGAAATTAGATCAACACCTTCTAAATTACAAATAAAGTAAGTGTTTTTCCAAAATGCGACTTCAAGATCCGCGTCGCAAAATTGACCAATAGAAAACAAGTTATTTCCAAGCCCCTCGACGTAGTATACTCTTGAGATATTAACATTTCCTAGCTGATAGTCACCATACCCTATAATTCTTGCAATATGGCCGTTCCTGAATCTAATTGTACCAAAAAATTTACTAACAAAGTTCATGAGATGAGAGCGGTTCTCTGTCATATGTTTCGAACATCCGGAGTCCAGATACCAGAGAACAATCTAGACAACATGTCATGAAAAGAGAAGAAGAAGATGGAATATTTGTAGCATTGGATCCCCAAGTATGATTGGGTTCTGAGTGGTTAGCATACTTAGATTCTACAATCTTAGCATTTTTACTCGAACCTACATTTTTAACATTTTTGGGTTTCCTGCTATAGACTTTAACCTCTGGTTTTTGTGTTTCAACTGAGTGGGAAGTGGTTTTCTTAGCAGATTTAGCATGGCTATTTACATTTTATACAAAATCAAGAAGACACATATCATGAACACCACCAAACATAGATTTCTTACAAGTAGAACAAATAGGTTTAGAATTCGCATTTAACAGTGAATGCTTAACATTAACATTATGAATAGGTTCAACAACACGATTCTTTTTATTAACTTTCCTAGGTTGGGCTTCTACTTTATTCTTCATGTTCCTACTTGGTGTTTGCGAGATCCTATCATTCTGTTTATTGCCAGTAGGCTTTGATCCCCATTTACTAGTAGAACACTTCAATCCTGTAGAAGACAACACAGGGGTGTTAGAATCTGATGTGTTTGATGACTGGTATGTACTTAAATACACATACCTTTTACCTAATAAAACGAGCTAAAAAGACCAATAATGACCAATAATGACAAAAAATATACAAATAATGCATTGTATATGTGTATTTCGTGAATTGTGTCTTGCAGGTATGGATATATCACAAAAGGACAAAAAACGAAGCAAAACAGACAAAACCGAGCACGGGAATGGAAAGAGTGCAAGAAATCGAAGCCGAAGGCGTATACATTATTAATGGGCCAACTCGTACCCATTTTATTGGGCCGGGTCAGCCCACTAATCTTGTATCTATATTAACCATAAGCCTTAACCCATTTATAAATCCCAAATCCATTCCATAAAACCCAAGCCCAAACCATAAACAAGTCAAAGCCTAACACCTTTTTATAACCTTGACCCGGTCAAAATAATAAAACAAAATGGGTCAAAGGAAGATCCACTATTTATCTTTTACCTTTTTTCCCCCCTACTTTGCAATAACCTAGGAGGCAACAGTACTAAATCAAGCTTAAACATTCTGGAGCAATAGTGGTGGCAGAAGGTATATGTACAACATTTTCAACAATTTCTTTCCCTTTTGATTTTCGTAAATCATTTTTTATTGATGCTATCAAAAAGACCTTATCTTGAATTTGAGCTTTTAAATCCTCATTTTCCATAGATTTTAAGTTTAGTTTGTTAATTAAAGAGTCACACTGTTCTTTATGACGAACAGTGTTGTTTGATGAGTCAAGCTTGATCTTTATAAAACCGTTTCACATGATTAATTTCAATTACAATGACGCTTGTTTTTTGAAAGTAATTTTGCCACCCCCACAAAAAACTTTTTTTATTCTCAATTCCTCATTTATGGGCTTAAGATCACATTTATCATGATTAACATTCTTTTCCTTGGTATTTTTTTTCAAAGATTTGATGGTATCCTTTAACTTAGAAATGGTTGTGTCTTTGTCTTGTAGCCGAGCTTTCAAATCATTGATTTCAAAATATTCTTGAATTTCAACAGCATTTTGATTAACGCAAGATTCAATCATTTTGAAAAACTTATTGTTTTAATTTCATTGACACTTTCAAGAGAAATACATAATGTTTTTTCAAGTTTGTGAGTGATTTTTCAAAAGATCATTATATGCTTGTTTTGATTTGGAAAGCTCAGCATCAAGATTCAAACACTTTTCACACAATTCACACTTTTGCATTTTCACATTCACAAAATCATTATTCAAAGACATAGAATTCATCATAGTTATCAGAACATCTTGAGACATGACTTTTGTTAAGAGTCGATCATTTTCCAAAAGAATTTCTTTCTTAGCAATTTCCAAACATTTTTTATCAACTGAAAACTGTTGAACAGACGCTTCCATTTGATCAAAAATTGTTTGTACTTCTGTTATTTCATTTAGAAGATCTTTATCAAACACATTGAAGATGTCTTTTAAAGATTTTAGAAATGGAATAATTTCATTGTTAAAAACAGCTTTTGTATGTTCAAACCCCCATTCACCTTCTTCAAGAGCACTAGGTGTTGTCCTCTTCTTTACCACAGAGTCAAACTGGGTGAGGTGGAATTTAAGCTTTTTAAGGCTTGCATTCACCTCAAATCACCTTGGTAGTTTCACTAGAAAATCCACTATGACAGGTGGTGAGTAAGAAGGTTCAATGGTAGGATTGAAATAATGAAACAATAAACCGCTTGTTAAACGATAATTCTTGTTTGTGAGAGAGAAAAACGTGTTTCAAAATCTTCAATTAGGCTATTTAATTTTTCATAATCAATAGGTTTATGAGAAATTTTCTTTGCAATAACTTCAGGATCCTTAAAAGTTTTAAAAAATAAATCCAATGGAAAAAGAAAATAAATATATGGAAATGAAATTGATTTGGAAAAGAAAAGAATTAAGGAACTTATAATATTGTTTATAAAGTTGGCATCTGCTAGACAGTGAACATGTTTAACAGCCGCAAGCGTTTTTATGATAATTACACACAAACAAGCTCTAGGTTATCAAAATCCGTTTTACCTAGAAAGATCGCGGCTAAAACCAACTTGTATGATGGTGTTGTTTATATCTAAAAACACATGTTGCTATCGCCTGTGATTGATGATGAGATACATTGATATTGAAGAAGAGAGTCTGATCAAATGTTTGAAAATGCAAAGGATCTGAAGTATTGCCAAAGAAAATTTCTCATAAACCTATTGATTATGAAAATTAAATAGCCTAATTGAAGATTTTGAAACACGTTTTTCTCCACAACAAGGAATATCGGTTTTTGAACAGCGTTTTATGTTTCATATGTTCAATCCTACCATTGAAACTTTCTAACTCACCACCTGTCATCGTGGATGTTTCTAGGTGAACTACCTAAGGTGAGATTTGGTGAATGCCAAGCCTTTAAAAGCTTAATTCCACCTCACCCAGTTTCGACTTGTGGTTAAAGAAGAGGGACAACACCTAGTGCTATGAAGAGTGTGAATAGGGTGTGAACCATACAAAAGTGTTTTTACAATGAAATTATTCCATTTCTAAAATCTTTAAAAGACATCTTCAATGTGTTTGATAAAGATCTTCAAAATGAAATAACAGAATTAACAAACAGTTTTTGATCAAATGGAAGCGTCTGTTCAACAGTTTTCAGTTGATAAAAAATGTTTGGAAATTGCTAAGAAAGAAATTATTTTGGAAAATGATCGACTCTTACAAAAAGTCATGTCTCAAGATGTTCTGATAACTATGATGAATTCTATGTCTTTGAATAATGATTTTGTGAATGTGAAAATGCAAAAGTATGAATTGTGTGAAAAGTGTTTGAATCTTGATGCTGAGCTTTCCAAATCAAAACAAGCATATAATGATCTTTTGAAAAATCACTCACAACTTGAAAAACATTGTATTTCTCTTGAAGTGTCAATGCAATTAAAACAAGAAGTTTTTCAAAATGATGAATCTTGCGTTAATCAAAATGCTGTTGAAATTCAAGAATATTTTGAAATCAATGATTTGAAAGCTCGGCTACAAGACAAAGACACAACCATTTCTAAGTTAAAGGATACCATCAAATCTTTGAAAAAAAATACCAAGGAAAAGAATGTTAATCATGATAAATGTGATCTTAAGCCCATAAATGAGGAATTGGAGAATAGTGTGGCAAAATTACTTTCAAAAAACAAGCGTCTTTGTAATGAAATTAATCATGTGAAAGGTTTTTTTAAAGATCAGTTTGACTCAATCAAACAGACACGTGTTCCTTATTTTTTTAATTTCTTTTTTTTTTTTTTTTTTTGTTTTCCAGTTTCTTTATTTTTTTCTTTTTTATTCTTTTCATTATTTCTTTTTTTTTTTTTTTCTTTATTTTTTTTAGTCATTAGAAACAGTGTGACTCTTTAATTAACAAACTGAACTTAAAATCTGTGGAAAATGAGGATTTAAAGCTAAATCTCAAGATAGGTTTTTATGATAAACATCATTGAAATATTGATTTACGAAAATCACAAGGGAAAAGGGAAATTGTTGATAAATGTTGTACATATACTTCTTGCCACACTATTGCTCCAGATTGTTCAAGCTTGATTTTAGTTCTTGTAGCCTCTAGTTTATTGCAAGCTAGGGAAGTTTCAAATAAAAATATCTTAGGACACTCAAGAAACAAGCTAATATTCTTAGAAATAGTCTCGAACAAGCTATGGCGAACAACCTTTTGATGGCAATTTAGACCTTGATTGTTAGTATGCACCAAGAATTCAGGAGTGCTTGTTTATGTTCAGCTACGTCTCATAATGCAATAACACCTAGTATTAAGGAAGGTTGCTATCCACCCTATTGGAACAATGTCAGAAAGTTAGGTTTGCTTGAACCTCTCACATCCTCTGCAACTTTAAACAGGTAGAGTCTTCTAATACATCAATTCTAACACACGTGTGTTGTCTTCTACAAGAGTGAAGTGTTCTACTAGTTAATTGCGATCAAAAGCCTACCAGCAATAAAAAGCAACTAATGTATATCTCTAAACAAAGCCAATCCACACACATATTCCAAATGATAGGATCTCGCAAACACATAGGAACAATGAAGAATTAAAGTAGAAGCCAACTAGGAAAGTTAATAAAATGAATCGTGTTGTCTAAATGTTTTGATTTGATGTTTAAGCATAGGTCTTTGTCAAATGCGATTCTGAATTCTCTGTGCTTACTTGTAATTAATCTTATGTTTGATGAGTGTTCATGATAAATGTCTTCTTGTTATTGTGCCATAATGGGAATAAACGTACTAAAACTGCCTAAGAAACTTAAAATTCAAATATTTGGAAAACATTACGTGGTCTTCTGTAAACTTTTATGATCAGTAAACACCATACACTTGGTACCATACAGATAGTGCATCCAAATCTTCAGAGCGAACACTACTGCTCCAAGTTCTAGATCATGAGTAGTATAGTTTTTCTCATTGATCTTTAACTGGCGTGATGCATAAGAAATCACCTTTTCCCTTTGCATCAATACAGCGCCCAAACCCTTGATCGAAGCATCGCAGTATACGATAAAATCTTCGCTTCCTTCGGGTAAAGCCAGAATTGGTGACCTTCTTTTGAGTGAGCTTGGTCATTGGTTTGGCGATCTTTGAAAACCCTTCAATGAATCATCGATAATACCCAGCAAGACCTAAAAACTGACGAATCTCCGTTGGTGTCTTAGGAGATGCCCAATCTTTAACGGATTCGATCTTGGCTGGATCCACATGAATGCCTTTATTATCAATCACGTGACCGAGGAACTGTACTTTGGGAATCCAAAATTCACACTTTTCGTAAATATACTTTTCGTAAAAATGACCTAATTTGGTCGTTTTAAGTCCGTTGCTCGCGTTTCTTACGTCCACGTCTTCGTAGTAAGACGAGTGATCAAAATATTACATTTTCAAGTTTTTAAGATTCTGTGATGAATAGTAATTTTACTGTTCACAACAGCTAGTTTATCGTTTTTAGTTTTAATTAGCGTAAACTTGTAATCGTAATAACTTATTCGTTTTAATCCCGATTTTAGTGATTCCTTCGAGTACGTCTTTGTTATTAAAAGATGTATTATATTTTATAAAGTTAATCCCACTGATGAATAGTACTTTTTACTGTTCATAGTTTATAAAATTACTTTTATAAACTTTAATTATCGTAAACGTCGTAGTTTATTCGTTATAGTTCCGTTTTTAGCGATTCTTTCGAGTACGATCTCGTAATTAAAAGTTATATCATATATTAGATGTTTTAAAAATACAAGTTTCTGTAATGAATAGTAAATTTTATAAAAATAGTTTTATAAAAGTATTTATCGTCGTAAACTCGTAACTAACGTATCTTTTTCGTTATAAATCGGTTTTTCGAGTTTCTTATCATTTTGGAATCGTCATGAGACGTATTATTTTTATATAATGTCAAAACCTACTGTCTAAGTTCGAATTTAAATCACTTTTTTATTATCCAAGTGTATTTATTTATAAAAAGCTTATTTTATGTATTTTTCAACTAGTAGTTTATTATAAAACCCTAATAACTATATGTAACATATGTGATACTTATATTAATGTCCATTAGTCCACATATTTTCTATTTATCCAAGATTAACAAGTTATTTACATTACTTTTACTTGTAATATATTAAGTAACTTTATAATCCCTAATTATTACATAATCATGTTTATACTTAAACAACATGTTAACATACTTATTAATCCATTTTTCCATGATATATATAACAACATGACATAAGAAAAAGTGTATAAATTCATAATCATAAGTTTTACATATTTAAAAGTCCTAAGTGGTGATTTAGCTATAATTAACATGTAAACACATAAAATCATTAAATGAAAAGTATAAGGGTATTAATAAGACCTTAGGGAGGATGTATGTGATGAGAAACAAGTGCTAAACCCGTGTTTAGACTCAAAACCAAAGCTTACAAGCTTATAAACCCTAGATTAGGTTTGAAACCCTAATATTTCCTTTTCTTTCTTAATCCTTGCAAATGATGATCCAAGGCTTGTAAACACTTTAGTGTGTCTTAGGATTGATGTGTAAAGGGTTGTATAGGTTGTAGAAAAATAAGGTATGGTTTGTTTAGGATGGCTTAGGGTTTGGAGAGGAAACAAAGAGAGTTTTTGGTGATTTTTGTTAAGTGTCTAAGAAAGGAAGAGTGTATGCATGCTATATATAGTGAAAATATCTTATTAACCTAACCATGGTTACTTTCTAACCCTTGCTCAAGGTTAAATTGCCAAGTGGTTCATGGTGTAAGAGATGGTTCCCTAGATCTTTCTTAATATCTAGATATTATGGACAAGTTGTAAATTCTTGGTCCTATCCTCAAAATTTCGGCACATATACATATATGTGATGTTATTTTGATTATTTTGGGTACATTGGGCTATTAATCGTGGATTCGTTTAAGGTAGATAGGTTTGGTGCTTCCGGGAATGCGACGAAAACGGTTTGATCGACGAAACGTAAAGCATTTACGTAAACCAATAAAATATGATGAACAAAAGGTATTAATTTTCCTCTTATTTAATCTTTTAACACTTGCTTGATGTAAATATTTAATTGTTTAATGCCCGTTTACATTGTATGATCATTTTCAGTTTACGCGATTTAGCTTAACGATTATGATTTAAAAGCAAACGCGTAAAACCCTAAAAATAATTAGTGGATTAAATAATGTCATACAATGACCTAAAACACGGGGTGTTATAGTCTCCCCCGGTTAGATGAGCCTTGTCCTCAAGGCTTAAGACGCGGCATTTGACGACGGCCCAGTCTTTGAGAACAGATGAGGGTATTTCTTCCGGAATTGATCTTCGCGTTCATGACCTCTCTTGGAGTTCCATCGAACCTTGACTAATGGGTTTACGGCTTTGCTTCAACAGTTTAACTTCTACGATCTGTGATTCTTCTTATAGGTTCCTCGACAAAACTGAAGCTTGTCATATCAAATGAAGTCCGTCCAACGGATACGGCCTAGGGTTCGTCGGCATGGGACACGTCTTTAAGTTGGAACGTGAAATGTATTTTGAACTTCTGCTCAGCTCCTCAGGAAGCTCGAGCTGTATGCAACGTTCTCCAACCCTTTTTTATTACCTTGAAAGGCCATACAACCCCTGGATTTAATTTCCCTCGTTTGCCAAAACGTACAACCCCCTTTCCAAGGCGATACCTTGAGGACATCACTTTTTCTCCAACCTCAACTCCATCGGCTTACGCTTAATTAGGTAGCTCTTTTGCCTAATCACGAGGGCTTCATCCTTTGTTTAACTTGAATGATTCTCTCAGTCGTCTCTTGTACTATCTCTGGACCGGTGAGTTGAACTTCTCCAACCTCAGCCCAACAAACAGGCGAGCGACATTTTCTACCGTAAAGTGCTTCAAAGGGTGCAGCCTTAATGCTAAGCATGATAAACTGTTATTGTATGAAAACTCGACTAATGGCTAAATATTTTAACCAACCTTTCCAAAGTCGATTGCACAAGCATCGAAGCTTATCTTAGAGAGTTTGTATGGTTCTCTCGCTTTGGTCGTCAGTTTGCGGTTGATATGCCGTACCTCATTTCCTAAACTTGTACCCAATAGTTTCTGAAGTGACTCCAGAAATTTGATGGAACCTAGGGTACGAACACAAATATCGAAGGACTGGTATTCATTGCTTGTTTACTCTTCCTTAGGTACATTCTCGCTAGTTTCTCAGAGGGTCAGTTTCTTTCATGGGTATAAAAAATTGGGATTTGTAAGACGGTAACGAAAACCAAATGTTGTTGTATTGTGAAGATTAGGAAGTTTGTTACACCCACACGATCACAATTCATACCTTTTCAACTTTTTATACACACAAACTCTATAAATAATTACTTTTTACATATAATTACATCATTTAACCAATTATTCTATATTAACAAATTTTTCCAAAACACTCTACTTAATTCATCACCAAAATTTCCTATTAATTAATCAAAATCAAATTTTAATATAATCAACTATCCCTTACAACTAACCCCAATCAATATTAATTTCACCCCATACTATTTTAAAACACCAAAATAAACCTATACATTCCAAATCTAAACCACTCACACCCGCAGATATGTTGATTATGTTATACATTGAGCGGTGGAGAATTTGATGTAGTTAAGCACAACTCATGCGCTCTCTCACGCTCGCACTACATACATGAACCCCTCAAATACTCCTCACTCTTGCTCACATCATCTCCATCACAACTATGTTATAATCAAACTAATTAACAACAAAATATCAGGAAACCCATCCACGCCTTATAAAAAAGAGTTCCAAATATGATATGAGCTCGCTATTTTAACACTCACACTCCATACAACCTTGATACCAGTCAACATAGACACCCCACTTATCTAATTTGACTCGCGTCACTCATTTCTGATAAAAAAACCTTTATACCAGATAGAACCGACTTCCCCAAACATAACACGATCACTCAATCGTACATAATATATTTCTCTTGGTAAATACATAACTATCCTCCAAATCTCTATTTATAGAGAGCAACCCAATGGCTCTCGGTCCCGCAACATAGTTCCATCTCATGAGTAACGGAAGAGTAGATAAGTCGAATAGATCAGTGTGTATTCTAAGTCTATATCACGCAGCGAAGCCTCGTTACCCATCTTCAAAGTCCTTGAGAGAGATATAGAGGTGAGTATACTTATATTTTTTTAGAGATAATTAAGTGAAATCACCTGGCTCTCGCTTTATATATACTCACATATGTATATAATGTCCCGGCGAGTGTGTAGAAAGCATCCGCACGTTTTACGATAACTCTACGAGCTAATCACGCGACACAGCAGCTTGTGATGTAAACGCCAACACGAACCCCCCCCCCCCCCCAAGTGCTCTTCTGTGCAGGGTATGGTGTGTGCACTAATACAAAATTTGCTTCAATAACTAGAACGCTGCTTTTGTTTGTCACCCCACTCAAACTTGGCCTTCTTTTGAGTGAGCTTGGTCATTGGTTTAGCGATCTTTGAAAACCCTTCAATAAATCGTCGATAATACCAGCGAAGATCCTAAAAAACTGACGAATTCCTCTCCTGTTGGTGTCTTAGGAGATGCCCAATCTTTAAAAGGATTCGATCTTGGCTGATCCAACATGAATGCCTTTATTATCAATCACGTGACCGAGGAACTGTACTTTGGGAATCCAAAATTCACACTTGGAAAATTTTGCATACAACTCCTCTTTCTTCAACAACTCTAATATTATCTTCAGATGCTCTTCGTGCTCTTGCTTGTTCTTGGAATAGATCAAACATTATGTCTATAAAACAATTACGAATTTGTCCTGGTTAAGGTTTGCAACTCGGTTCATTGAGGTCATTAAACACAGCAGGGCGTTGGTCCAAACACCAAACGGCATAACTTGGAATTAATATTGTCCATATCGTGTTCTGAAGGCAGTCTTCGAGATGTTCTTCTCTTGAACCCTCAATTGTTGATAACCTGACCGATAGGTCGATCGTGAGTAAACACTCGACCTTTTGAAGTTGATTCGAATTAAGTCATCTAATTTCTTGGTAGCGGGATAACGGATTCGTCACCGTTGTTTGTTTAGTTCCCGATAATCTATGCACAATCGTATACGATCCATCTTTCTTCGTGACGAATAGAACTGGAGCTCCATGGTGACCGAACTGGGTCTTATAAAGCCTTTGTCGGAAAAACTCTTAGTATTGATTCCGCCATTCTTTCATTTCGGATGGGGGCCAATCGATAAGGTGCCCGTGCTACACGGTGCTTGAGCACCATGGTACTAGATCCGATGTGAAATTCCACTTGTCTGGGTTGTGGAAAGGGACCCTGGCAAAGTCCTCGGGATAAATACTTCGTGGAAAAATTTTGACGATCGGTACATCTTGCATTGCTTCTTCTTTAACTTGTCTCCCGTCTCCTTGATGGTAATATGTGCCAAAAAGACGTGACATCCCTTGTAGCAGATACTTCTGGGTCTTGGTGCACGAGATGATGTTTAATCGAAGTCCGGGTTTATTTCTACTTAGTCTTCCATGAGAAATTAAGATTTCGCTCCCAAAGTGAATCACGAACGATTCTTTTGCACAGTCAATAAACAGCTGCTTGGTTATTTCGTCTAACCAGTCCATGCCATTATGACGTCTTTAAGTATCATTTTCTAAGGCATTAGGATCGACGTGAAACGGATGGTTCAGGAAATTTACACGTGCAACCCCAGTATAAGTACTACCGGTTTTACCAAATTATTCTACCATCAGCTAACTCAACGTTTATAACCATGATCTAATGTAGTGGGGGCTATATTAATCAAAGTACTAAATTGAGTAGACACGAAACTTCTATCTGCACCAGTGCAAATAAATGGAAGCACAACGTTGTTTAGGGAGAAATACGTACCGTCACAACGTTGTTGTTGGGTTATTGCCCTTTTGCAACTCCCACTGCTTTAGCCCTGGCTACAGCGTTTTGCCATTTCCCTGGTCTCTTGGTTCTTCACTGGGGGCAGTCCTGTCTTAAGTTTTTTGTTGGCCTAGAGCACCACATCAAGCAAATGATGGCATTGGTATTTGCCCTTGGGCTCTTCGGGTTGTTGTTGTTGCGGTTTGTTGTTGTCTATTGTTTGTTGCGGTTGTTGTGTTGATTGATTTATTGCGGTTTTTGTTGTGGTTATTTGCAGTTGCGCATGGCCGGGCTCTACAGTCCTGGCCAGGTGGCAAGCTTCTGGCAGTTAGCGCATGTGGTTTACTAAGGACCGTAATGGTTGAAGTTACACTTGGGACATAGAGGTTTAGTCCCTTCATACGGTTTCTTGTCACCGTTCCCGGCAGCATAAGCCCTGCCTGTGTTCTGCCTTTTGTTTGGTTGTTGGTTTTGGTTATTTCGAGGAGTATCTTCAAACTTCCTCTTGTTTTCTGCCTGTCTCTCAGCAAAAGTGTTAATTCTCCTATCCATCAATTCAGTCGCCATCTCAATAGCCTCCTGCATGGTTTTTGGCTTCGATGCCACAACACTTGAGTAAATCAGGTCGGGCATCCCACCGACATACTTTCAATGTTGTCTGTCTCTTCAGGGAAATCCTGTCGCACAGCAATTTTGCCGTTTGGAATCCGTTGGTTGTAGGCTACCACATCGGTGCCTTTTACTTTTAGGTTCCACAATTCTGCCTCAATCTTCTTGATTTCATTCCTTGGACAATATTTAGTTGTCATCTTCTTCTTCAAGTCAGTCCACGTCATTGCATACGCAACATCATTAGTCACTGTCCTAGCATGTGAGTTCCACCATGTTAGAGCAATTCCCATAAGAGTACAAGTGGCAAACTTCACTTGATTCTCCACGGTGCAGTTACTTATGCGAAACACGGTTTCCATCCTCTCAAAAAACCTCTAGGTCAAGTCGACCACTCTTCTGTTGCCCCTGAAGATTATGGGGATTGACATTCCCCTTAAGTCTTGATAGGTGACAACTCCCCATGAACAGCGGCGTTAATTTCCTTGCACACCTGTTCCCGAGGTTGGCTTATCATCGTTTTTATTTCGGGTCGTTAGCACGAGGTGCTGCCAATAAGCGTGGAGTGGCTACCTCGTCGATCATGGCCTGAAGTTGGGCACTGGTGACCGAAGTGGTGGTAGTAGGGTCTGTGACTGGTGGGGGAGTTGTACCTGGGTTTAACCTCGTGGGCCTTCCTCTTGGTGCCATTTTCTTAAATCACAAGAAAACATAACACCCGTTAGATTTCAATAAAATAGATCTTAACCATACCCGATTATACGTAATAAATAAAACGAGATCACAAAACATGGATGAATACACAACAGTTATTGAAAGTAGCAATATCGATATTCATTCACAATAAATTCGATTATATATAACATAATCCATCCTTTTCATATATAACTTGGGAAAATTAATACCATGATTGGTTTAAATACAATTGATCACGATTTCTTAGGCTTACAAGACAAAATAACCTAAAGGCATACTAGATTCCGAGGGATATACTCGTATTACTTAGTAGGCTGTACAAAAGTAGCCGATACATAAACAAATAAGATCTAAATAGAGTAGTAGGCAAAACAAAAGATCTATCAGTCTTGATAGTGGGAATATGACCATAATATCTTAAAGACTGTATTAGTAGCTACTGTCTTAACCCAGTCTAAGAACTGCTACTGGCCTCCTCTACGGTATGCTTAGCTATGGCTTGCAGGATCCTTAGGCAGTCCTTGCGTCCTTGAAGCTCGATCATGAGTTTTGAGGCTCTTCACTATCTTTAGTGCCTCCAGCTAACTGTCTCTGTTCTCTGATAGTAGGCTTTCAGTGCGCGGCAGCTCGCTGAGAGTCTCTCATGTCTGTCTCCTACGGATCTGTTGCCTGCAACTCAGTGATCTCGGACTGTTGAGCACCTTGACCGTGTTCAGTCCGAATTGATATGCCCTCGGGACGTACCTGATCGCAAGAAATCCTCGTCTGTTGCCAAGCGGCACCGAGTTAAACGGGCCTCCTCTCTATCAGGAAGGCAGTGCGTATATGAAATGCCTATCCCTGTACAACATGTTGACTCGTGCTCTCAGTAGAGCTCGGTCAATATCGTGCATCATCTAGTGAGAATTATGAATCTCATCCTCTCTGGCAAAGTAGTGTTAACTCAGTAATCTATGATTGACCCTCTAGGGTGGTCGGTGCAATTCTGGGATGGCTCCTACAAGGTCATCCCATGTATCCGTAATACCATAGCCTAACTTGTAACACCCCCAAAAATGTGTCGCAACGGAAATATGTCCGGGAGCATTACTTCATAATACAATAGCACAAGATACAAGAGAACGACCTCTAAATGTGTCGTTTTGAATAAGTTAATCTCGTTGTTATTTGAAAGTTGATATAACATTTGTCCCATAATTGGCATCACAATGAAAAGCTTTGAAAAAGTCCAACGAGATTTTGATCTATTGTAATGTAAGTAGAATCCATAATGAATCTATGCCAATATTAGACTCCATAAAAACACCATAAGTAAGCCAAGCATCTAATTCACCTGTGAAAAACTTGCTAAAAGTAGTCAACATTAATGTTGGTGGTTCATAGAGTTTTGTAAGTATAAATGTTAAGTATGGAATCCAAAGATTTATAAGTACGATTTGATATTTTCAATCTGATAATCATCGCCAAGATTTTGTAAGGAGTAAGTGTAAGACCAAAAGAGTTTAATGTGTTATTGCTTCGACTGAATATAATTAGAAAAGTGTTCAGATATTAGTATTGTTCAATAAGTATGTATGGTCAGTGATATCGTTTGATTTCAAATGAGGGGTTCTACTTACAAATACTTGGTAACCACATAATTTATATCTTACTGTTCTTTGCGCTAAGTCAGGAACATGAGCTCGACTATATGTATGCAATTTAATGCACTAAATGTGCCCGTGTAAGATGTTCAAACCCGTGTAAACTTCCAAATTGTTCCGGACAATGTATGCTATTTCGTTGTTTCTTTCAGTACTGTCGTAATCTAGTGGAGTAGCTACTCACCCGAACAGGGTTGTCAATCCCAAATAATCTATTTATACACTCGCGCTCCCTCAACCGGTATCGTCAAGAAATTGACAGTTCATGATAATCTTGGGCAATGGTGGGTTATGTTACTTAGACTTAACTAATACGAGGCACATTGTAAACAGGACGATGATACCGAAAACACTTGTGTCCAATAAAAATTAACTGTTGTATTCATAAATAGCTTTGAGTACTTAAATCCATAAGTAGAAAAGAGTGTGATATAAATCAAGTAGTTGAGTTCGAAATGAGTATGTAAACAATTTCGTAAACATGTATGCAAATGAGTATGTGACAAAGTATGAAACCATAGTTTGTAATAAATTGCAAATCAAGTATTGTAACCAATGTGTGTTTAGAATTGTTGTAAAGTATTGTAAACCTTATTGTAACAGTTGTATTGAGCATGTATTCTCCCCCGAGATTTGTAAAGTAAATGTAAAACAAGTGAAAGAGGGGCTATAAACCTCAACATCGAGATGAAATGATTGGCAAGTATGTACACATTGAGTACAAGACGAAAGAAAACTGAAACGGCTCGACCAAGAGGTTGCGGTTTATCTTAACGGCTAAGTCCCACTAGCCTAGGATGATATGCTTGGTTTCCCGATGAATGAGTATATCAACGTAATACGTTGATAAAAGATTTAGATTTAAAGTTGTAATAGTTTGGTGGTTGGTTAAATAAATAAATCAAGAAGCATATATATTCATATGGTGAATTTCATATAACATGTATGTAATAGATTCCGTATCTATTACATATGTAATTAAGTAATTAATATATTTCGTATATGTTGAATTATATAATAAAGACAACAATCTTAGTTTAGATGTGTAATTTGACGTTTAAAATACTTTGCAAATATTGTTTAAGAAACGTGAGTAAATAATTAACAAAATAATTCGACACGTTTTAGAAAATCACCACTTAAATAAACAAAAGTTCTTAGCATAAAAGGTAATCGTACGTTTTAAAGTTACAAACCATGTACACTATGTTTTTAAAAGCTTTTTACAAGGTTGTCTTGTGTAGTATGGGTTTGTTTATTATGATGTTAATTTCTAGTTGACAATTATAAAATTATAAAATAATATTTTTAAAAATTAATCTTTCGTCTCACTGACGGATCGTAGCTAAAATTGTTGTTTTAATTGTAAACGTATAGTTTTCGTTCGTTGTCGGGTTATTATACCATTATAATTTAATATGTCTTTAAAATATAACTTAGTCCCTTTTATCGGGTCTCTAAAGTAATATAGTTTTAGTGAATCATATATATAGAAAATTATATAAATTTCATCATGTCTATTCCATTTATAAAACGATTCCCATATTTATAAAACCAAATGTTTTCTTTTCCACTTTTCAACAAACCGCATGTTGCAAAATATCTACATGTCTTAAATATATAAACATATATATTTGTATCTACTAAACAAATTAATAACATTACACTTATTTAACCATTTTAAATCACCATTACCTATTCGGTTTAATATTTATAAAACCTTGTAATAATTTTCATTAATCAATTTTTATTAACCAAACGAACCCTTATTGAAACTGCTCACCCAAACGCGCCCTATTGCTGCCACTATACCAAACACACCCTATTTTGTTGACTGCACAACCAAACACCCATTTTGGTGTTAACAGCCAAACCAAACGCTCCCTTGAAGCGTTTCAGCTAAACCAAACGGATCCTAGTTGTTTCTATATCCACCAAACGTCCCTACCGTGCGTTTTTAAGCAAACCAAACGCTCCCCATGTGATGTTTATCAAAACCAAACGCACCCTAGCTGTGATTTTACACAGCCAAACGCACACTTTGCCGTGAACAACAAAAAATAAAAATAAAAAGAACAATTCCACCCTAAGCTGATAAACCACCGAAACAGCATCCTTTGTGGTTGTTACTGCTGCTCACTCGCAAAAACAAACACACCTTTGTTTTTTTTAAATAAACCAACCGCACCCTTTGGCTTATAACCACACGCACCCTTGTGGGTCGTGTCTGCAAATCAAACCCAACACACCCTTGTCGGGTTGAGTAGCAAACCAAACGCACCCGCTGGTGCTAACCACAAACCCAACGCACCCTTGTAATGGCAGAGGGATGGTGATGGTGTGTAGCGGCTGTGGTGTCGATAGCAATGACGAGGTGAAGGTGATGGTGTAGGGATGATGATAATGATGATGTAGATGGTGTGGGTGTGGTGATGGTTGTGATGTTGGTGACGAAGGTGGGGTGATCGTGGTGGTTGCTGGCGTGGAGGTGGTTGGTGGCCGGGAAAATGTGGCCGGAAAAATGGTGGCGCCGGATATTTAGAGAGAGGGAAGAGATGAGGCTAGGTTAAACTTATAGAAAAGTGAGACAACCTAATTGTTATCTTTATATATATAATAAAGTTTTAAATAAAATGGCAAGCCTAGGATAGTTGGGGGGTTATTGTTGTAAATATAACCACAGGGATCAATAGTGTAATTTTTATAAAATAATGGCTCGGGTCTCGTTTGAGCGACTTAACGAATTATTCAAAATACGAAAGTTGCGTTATTGCGTTAAAAATGATTTTTCCATGAAGTATGAATATTCACATGACTAGTTTTCATAAACGTTTTATAAAATTTATAAAAATGTTTATTATTTATTTTGTGACTTGGTTAAAAATAAAAAGAAATTTTAACTCGGATATTCGCGTTATCAACAACGCTTAAATAAGTAAAATTTATTAAATAATTTTATTTAATATTTTTATTAATTAAATAGTGATAATAAAAAAATTAATTATTTTTGTGTGTCGGTACCCGTTGTGTGCAGTTTTCAAAACTTTGCGGGGCTGTTTTAGCCCTCTTCTGCTTGTTTTCAAGTCTCGGGTAAAACTAAAAAGTTGTCTGAAATATCGTTTTACATCAAATTGCTTTAGGGTCTGAGTCGTGAATACGCGATTTAGATGATCGTTCTTATAAGTCAAGCCAGACCCAAAAAGTCAAAGGGTGTAATCGTCATTTAAAAATTCGAAAATTCTCGGATGTTACAGTACCTACCCCTTAAAGAAATCTCGTCCCGAGATTTAATTTGTGTTAACCGATTGTGTGACCAAGAAAAGATTTAAGATTTAATAAACCAGTTCTAAACAAGACGCTGATACTTTATTCAGCAA
This sequence comes from Tanacetum coccineum, assembly GCA_026074375.1. NCBI lineage: Eukaryota > Viridiplantae > Streptophyta > Magnoliopsida > Asterales > Asteraceae > Tanacetum > Tanacetum coccineum. Next base: position 12,431 of record BQNB010077571.1, on the reverse strand, counting down.
AATTGAGCTTTTTTTTATACAATTCTCAGGTATACTAGAATTTTGGCTAGGTTTCATCAGGATATTTAATCCATCAAAATAGGTATCTCTAAAAAAATATCACTTTAGGTCTTATGACTGATATAAACGCGTTATAAAGAAAATCTCTTAATAGTGAAAACCTCAAGAAAAGGTGTAGTCGCATGAGTATGTTTGTATAAGTTTCTAAATATCCGAGGACGGAGTCTCGTTTCTACTATCTGTAAGGTTCGATGATTCACATCAACGTGGCTTATGGATGTAAGTACCCAACTTACTTGGCAGTGCTAGGATGTATCGCGACCTAAGTCTTCCTGCTAGTGGCCCGAAATGAATAATTCGACTAGATGTTTCTTCTATAGGTGTTTATCTAGTTTAAAAGGAGTTGCATTACCTATTGGATAAAGTTGTATCAGTCGGGACCGCTCCAGGACCCAACAGCAGCGACCACGACGTCAAATACTATAACAAATGGTGATGGGATGCCGAGAATTTGGACGTTTCGAGAAACAATATTCCCAGAATAAAGTTTAACAAATGGGAGGAGCTCGCTGAAGAGCTTATACGATAGACGACAGATTATGGTACTCAGTCGCTAGTTTAAGGACGAATCAACTCCATTAGTTCAAGTATGTAACAAGTATATTAGTTCCATGAATAGTTTACGATCGCATGGATTTGCAATCGCAAAGTAACATACTTAAGAATGAGTTAAGGTTAGTTTCCATGTGTGTGACCTTATGATTTTGCTGAGTAGTAAGACGAGATTGTGTCTCTAGACCTTTTTTTAACGGATTCTGTATGATTATCGAATTCAGGTTCTACTCGTGTCATATCGGATTACATTAAGCCACTCATTTATAATTTCTTTATTTACATAAAGAAGCGTTCCAATTTATGTAATGTAAGAAATGATAAACTTATGGTTCGGTGATTTATAAATTTATATATTGAAAATGAAGGATGAAAAAAATATTTACCCACACCTTTTCATTAACACCATTTCGGAAGGAAACTCAAACTGAATTTCGGGATGAAATTCTTTTAACAGGAGGAGACTATAACACCCCGTGTTTTAGGGTCATTGTACGTCGTCAATAAATTCACTGTTTATTTTTAGTATTGTACGCATTTGCTTTTAAATTGAAACCGTTAAGTTAAATCGCGTAAGCTAAAAATTATCATTCAATGTAAACGGGAATCAAACAATTAAATGTTTACATCAAGCAAGTGTTAAGTAATTATTTTGAGAATAATTATTAACTTTGTTTATTTTATTTTTATTGGTTGCGTAAAGTGTTTACGTTTCGCGATAAAATACGTTTAGGCATTCCCGGAGCCACCAAAACTTTTCTACGCTTCAACAAATACCCACAATTATACCCAATACCCAAAAATTCACAAATTACTTACATATATACACATGTGGCCGGATAGGGCTTGAAAAACACAAGGAAAATATCTCAAATATCTAGCTAAGTCTTGTACCAATTTCAACTCATTAAAGCTTACTAACTATGACTAGTGTTTCACCATTTTCTTCCTTGATTTCCTCCTCTTGTCCAAGCATAGTGTAATATGAACCTAGACTTATTTACAACTAGTTACAAGAAGTATATAAGGCATTCACTAGTAGAAGTAACACACACATCTCATTTGCTAAAGTGAAAACAACAAAAACTCTCTCTTTTCTCTCCTCATATGCCACGACTCAACTTCACCACCCTAAACCATCCATACAAATTTTATTTACCACATTTCCAAGTGTTCCTACATCATATCTAAGATATCCTAAGGTGTTTAGAAGGTTTGGTTTAAGGTTTACAAGTGTTAAAGCAAGAAGGTTCAAGATTAGGGTTTTGTTGAAATTAGGGTTTTCAAGGTGTTGATAGCTAGGGTTTGTTTGCTAAACAAGGGTTTAGATCTTGTTGTTCATCACCATACATCATATTAAGGTTATCTAAAAACCTTAATCTCTTTACATTTGTGATTTTATGCATATATGATGTTTATATAGTAAATCACCATCTAGGAAACTTATTTAACTTGTAAAATGGATTTTTACACTTGGTTATGTTTTGGTATGCTTTTACATATGTTATATGAATGTTAATATCATGTAAGAATGGATGTATAAGTATTGTACAAGTGTGGTTTATGTATAAAAAGAGTATATAAACAAGTTACCTAAAAAGTGTACTTATTAAAGTTTATGAACAAATAAGTATGTAGACTTATGGATCTTGTGATTCTTGTATAATATTTGGACAAATGATGGACTAAGGACCTTAAGTATGTAAGACATGTGATATTAAGGGTTGTAATGGACTTGTAACAAGTGTACTAAACTAGAAAGTTACAAAAATCAAGTTTAAACATGTTTTTAACAAAAACCTCAAAGGGTCTGATCAAATTAGAATTTTAACATATTTATTTTATAATTTTATAAAGTACTACATGTTACAAGGATCGTAGGCATATAAATAACTCAAAAACGGATTTATAACGAAGAAGATACGACATTTACAAGTTACGCGATAATAAACGCGTTTATAAAAGAAATTTTATAAAAACTTTTTCAGATTCACTTTTGATATATAAAAATTATTATTTTTCTCAGATAGTACATATTTTTAAGATTCCAAAACATTAAGAATCATAATTTTTGGATCAATAACGAAGGAGTTATGAATTATGCAAGTTTACGATAATAAATACTATTATAAAAATAATTTTATAAAAGTTACTGTTCACATCAGATATATTTATTTTGAAAACATAATTAATTTGATAAAAATTTTAATTACGAAGACATACTCAAAAGAATCACTAAAAACGAGACGGAGCAATAAGCGAATAAACCGAGCGTTTATGAGTTATACGATACAAGTTTTATAAAAAATAATTTTTTATAAAACCATGAACAGTATAAATACTGTTATCCACCAGAGGTATGAAATACAAAATGTCCATATTTTGATCACATCATATACTAATACGAAAGCGTAGGCGTACGAAACATACCAAACGGGCTTAAAACGAGAAAGATACAAACACTATATATACTTTTGCAACTATTTACTGACTTGAAATAGTGTTGGTTTGTTTATTTATAAAATTTTGAGAAACATTAATAGAACATTTATATATATTTATACCAACGTATAGAACTATATAAATTTATTTTACAAAGAACAATGATTATTTAAATTTGAATTATACGAGTAACAACCCATAGATTTATTATCAACTGCGATTTAAAATATGAAATTCATAAACAACAATTAGATGGAGATGGTGATGTAGCTATATAGAATTGTATACGGTATTAATTATTCAAAATGCTTAGTGCTCATACGGCCTATATTTAATTAGGTTGCATTCGAGCATTTACGTGACGCATTTTCGGTGATTTACATTGATAGTTCATTCACTCAAGGTGAGTTTATAGCCCCACGTTTTACTTGTTTTACATATATGGTATGTGCTTAATTACACATACCTTTTACCTTTAAAAACGAGCTAAAATAACCAAAAACAGACTTAAAATGCCAAATATACGCTTGTTTTGCTAATTGTATTGTGCAGGAACGGATATCTAAGAAAAAGACGAAAAACAAAGCCAAAACGACAAAACCAGACTCGGAATGGAAAAAACTGTGAAAGACAAAGCCAAATCGAAGACGAAAAGTCAATCAAGTCAAAAAGTCAACAGAAAAGTCAACTGGTCAAAGCCAAAGTCAACCCAAGTCAACCCCGAAGTCAAAAAGTCAAGAAATATAAGTTTAAGGGTTGAAATTGCCAAAACCCTAAACTTATATTTATAAGAGGAAAAGAGAAAATGAAAGGCAAGGGTGCAAACTGCCATTTGAGCAAAGATATACCACAAGGGCCAAAGCTGCCAAAGTCCCTAACTATTAACCACCAAGGACGGTTTATGCAAAGAGTTATATAACTCTTGGGGACTTGTTTTGCCAAGTCCCCAAAACTCTTATAACCACAAGGACCATGGCTGAAAGGAACACATACACCATCAAGGACCAACTTTGCCATTTACCCAAAACCACGCCCTTTCACCCCACAGTTTAAACCACTGTATATCTCTCCCACTCTTTCCCGCCCAATTTTCCCCCCAACAAACTCACAGGTTTCCAAGCTTCATTTTATCCTGCAAACCCAACCAACCCCATGGACAATCATCCCCTAAACCTTCCCAGCTGTAAGATTGCCAACTTGGCAATCCCACATCTCCCAAAGCTTATTTCGACGACCAAGATGATCCAAGGCAAAATTGAAGGGCCAAGATTGAAGCTGTGAACCACTCACACAACAAACACAACTCCTTTATGTGTCTTCAAAGAAACACAAGTGAAAGAAGACCTAGAAGTAAGACTCTAGTCGAATTTTTCCTATTTAAAGCTTTGTAAAGCCATTGTGGCTAACAAGTAGTTTTTAGTGTAGGTTTTTAAAAATAGTTTAATTGTCTTTAAGCTACTTTCATTATGCAACTTTAATCTCTCATTTTCAATAAAAATTAAGGCATTTTACTTCATAAGCTCTCAATAAGCTCATTTGAGCTTATTCTTGTTCATAAGCTCGAATTCAGTCAAAATTTGTTAAAAGCCAGTCATTAATTTATTTTGTTCATTTTATATGAAAGCATGATAACTTGAGTTCATTTGATGCACTTTGGAAGCTAAAAGGAGTAATAAGCTAAATTAGCTTATTGAGCTTTATAGCTCAGGTTTTAGAGCAAGGTGCCATTAGTTTTGATTTTAAGCCACTCACTTCAGATAGAGAATGGCTTGGGTTATGAACTACAATAAACTCCAGTTCTTATTCATTAAAATCATTTCAGCTTATGCATTTAGCTTATAATTAACATTTAATTTTCTATATGCGTTATTCTTAGTTCAAATTAAATTGTAGTTAATTCAGAAATGCAATATGTTTAAGATAATGTTAGTTAAAATTCATTTGGTTTCATCTTTTTACTTTAAAACTGTCAATGTTAGTGTAATAAGCTAGGTGAAAAAGTGGCTTATTTCCATTAACAAGCTGCAAGTTTTAGTTTTAAAATAGCTTTATTAGTTTAGTATAAGTAAAAGTGGATAAAAAGTTTTTAGAGTTTTAAGCTGAAAATAGATTTTAAAGTTACTTTAGTGTTTGACAGAATTTGTGTAAAGTAGGGGGTTTTGGCATAAGCCTTAAAACGGGTCCAAATGCTTTGTGCATGGTTGTATTGTATCTCAAGTATTTTAGCTTACGTATTTCAAGCTGTTTTTTAAAGAGTTTCTAAGTTTGAAAATTGTGATTTTCAAAGTTATTTTTTCCAAGTCATTCTTAAACTATGGGATTTTAAAAAGGCTTCTAAGTGCTTATTTGAATAAGCACTGGATCTCAAGTTTGATTGTCAAGAAAGTGAGTCATTTTGTGTGAAAAAATAAACACAGGCAGTTAACACACTATGGGGCATTTGAACTTGGTAAGTCAAATCACTAAAGTTTTTATTTGTTGTGTATCAGTTTTAAAAAAGGGCAAAACCCATTTTTCACTATCAAAAATCAGCAGGTTTTTATGGTTTTTCAAAGCTAAAAATTGGTGCATAAGTTCATGAGCTAGGGTACTCAATCTGTTTCATCTAATTTTCTGTAAGAGAACTTATTTGACAGACTTTTTAAAAGCTGTCACATAAGCCCTTGAGTTTAGCTTAAAAATCTCCCCTGGATGCAAAGGGAGACTTAAGCTCTCATTGCTTAGTCCTCTCTGTCCATTCAGCCCAATCTTGTTGGCATATTTAAGAGCATATAAGCACTTCAATAGCCTCTTAAGTTTCAGCTTTTGAAAAGCTCATTTGTTGGCTTATTTTTAAGCTCAAACTTGTCTCTTCACTGTTTTTACATGATTTAGGTATAGGGATTGCTTAATTTTCATTTTTGCTTATTCAGCTTATGTCATAAGCTCCTTTGTGTTCCTAACCAGCTTATTTAGATTATTTAGTTAGTTGTTAAGCTTGTTTAGCCTTTTCCTAGCTTATTTGTCTAAATAACTTATTGCCTTTTAGCCTTTAAGCCTTGTTAGTGTTTCTGTCATCATGAGTACTTTTAACAGCTTATTTTACCTTAAGCTTTAAACCTTTTAGATCTTATTTAGATTAGTTTAGACCTTTTTTTTAGCTTGTTTTAGTTCAAACTTAGCTTATTCGACCACAAGTCCAAAATGACTTAGCAAAAATTAGCTTTTAAAGCCCTTTAAGCTAAACTGCCACCTTTAAGCTTATTTTTAAGCTTATTAAGTGCTTTTCGTAAAAAGTGGTAGAAGACAAAGTTGTTAAGCCCCACGAGCTTAACAACTTTGCTTTTTTAAGTTTTCGAAAAAAAAAGGGAAAGACAAGAGGTCCGGGTGAGCAAGACTCGAACCCGTGACCTCTCGATACAGTCCCCTTTATAACACACACTCTTACCACTGCGCCCTTGGGTCTTTTTCGTTAAAGACTCAAGGCTGCATAATTTAAGGTGGTTTTGGCTTTTAGGCTTAATAATCTTGATTAGCTTATCGGGCTTATTTTTAAGCCATTTTCTTTTCTTATTTTTCGTAGGATTATTAATAAGGCAAAGTATTTTAGTAAATTTGTCAGATTTTTCGAAGTCATTTAATTTTTTTTAATAATTTAATTTCGTAAAAAGTTAATTAATTCATAAAAAATACCAAATTAATTCAAAAAAATTTTTTGCTTTTTTAGAAAATTTTCTTTTGTCATAGTAGTTTTTGAAGGAACAATTACAAAAATTCCCTTAGGGTCATTTTACAAACATTTCCTTTTTTAAAGAACAGTCCGGGTAACGGGATTTTGTCATTGACTCCGTTTTCGGGTCAAAACGAACTACTCCGTTTTTGGATCTAGTCTATTCCATGTCTATCGTTTTATTTTGTTCCCTAGATCAGTTTAGAAGTGAACATTTCTTCGTAGGGTTATTTTTTTAAAGATTTTAGGTTTTACCCCCTTTGTATCGTGATTCATGCTCCCCCGTTTTTTTTCACTTAATTTAGCTACAAATTTTTTAGGTTTTTCTTATACAATTTGTTTATTAATTGTTAAATTAACTTTTTTCCAACCCTGTCCAAATCCAATTCTCGTCCATTATGTCAAACTCAATCCTTCCGATTGTATCCGATTCTCCAGTACCCAGCCCGTTGGGGATAAACGACCCGGGAACATTCTATACTACGTCTCGGTTTCATTATTGTTTGTTTTTAGATTATATATATTTTTATTTATCTTATTAAATATTATCATCATGTGTAAAATCAACCGATCAGATTTTGGCGCCGTTGCCGGGGAGGCTGTGATACCGATTTTCGTTACGTTTGACAATTTGTGAATATTTTCTTATACTTTTATAAAAAAAAAAAAAGTAAAAGTACAAAAATATTTTTCATTTCTTTTATAAATTTCAAATAAAAACCAACAGAAAAACCAAAAACATAAACCATTGTCCATAAAAAAAAAGAAATAAAATTCACAAAATTGGAAAAAAATACCAAAATATAAATAATCCTCTAACTGAGGTATTATCATAATAAATTTTCGGTGAACTTGTTGAGTTCCCAACTCGAACAAAAGATTTAAAAAAAATCTTGTCTTATTTGTCTCTTACGACGAACGCTCACCTTGAAAAATTTAAACAAACTTAAAGTGGTATAAGGAGGGTTGTTCCTATAACTACGAACCGAAAGGAGAAATAAGCTTCGCGCTATTCCTACTCCTCCCGCTCACCTGAGAGTTTACTTTTGAGGAGTTACGTAGCAGTAAGTATCTATTTGGTTTAAGTTGGCTTTATCCCGTTAAAATCAATTGTGAATTAATCTTTGAAAAACCAAAAAAAAAAAAAATTAGTGTAAATTTTCTTTTTGTATTTCTATTTTGTGCATGCGCACTCGTTCTCAAGCCCGTAGACGTCGACAACCACAAGTTCGACAAACTTCTGTTGAATCATCTAATCTTGAGAAACCTGATAATCCTCCCATAGTTACGATGGCTGATAATCGTACTATGGCGCAATTGCTCGAAGCACCCACCGAGGGTTACGAGGATGCGATAGTTATTCCGGAAATCACCGCGAATAACTTTGAGATCAAGCATGGTCTTCTGAATCTTGTCCAAAACAAGCAATTTTTTGGAAATGATAAAGAAGACCCACATGCTCACATCCGTTATTTCAACAAGATCACTTCTACAATGAAGATTCCGAACGTACCAAATACGTCGGTTAAACTTATGCTTTTCCCGTTTTCTCTCGAAGGGGCAGCCCGGATTTGGCTAGAAAAAGAACCCCCTCGGTCGATTGAAACATGGGATGATCTTGTTTCGAAATTTATTAACAAATTCTTCCCTCCCTCTAAAACGACAAATCTCAGAAATGAAATCACGAGATTTCAGCAAAAATTTGATGAGACGTTTTATGAGGCTTGGGATCGTTTCAATGATCTTTTAAGGGGATGCCCTCATCATGGGTTTTCAGAATTGCATCAACTCGATACATTCTATAATGCCCTAAACTCAAATGATCAAGATTCATTGAACTCAGCTGCCGGTGGTAACTTCTTAGACAAAATGCCTCGAGAATGTTTAAAAATCATCGAGAGCAAGTCTAAAGTACGTCAGTCAAGAAACAAAGCTGTTGTAGCTAAAATGAGTACAAGCTCTTCCACCCAAGCAGTCTCATCTGATGTTGCTGAACTCAAAGACATGGTTCGGGCATTAATTCTCGATAGAAAGAACCAAACCCCAGCTTCCGCCCCCGTAAAAGCGGTTGAACAAAGTTGTGTAACTTGTGGGGGAGGTCATTCTTATCAAAACTGTCCAGCCACTAACAGCAACATGTACCATGACAATATCCAAGAGTATGTGTCCCAGGCCGCTGCGGCCAATTTCAACCAAGCTAATTCTGGTTATCGACCTCCGATGGTCTCAAATCAAATTCGACCTCCTGGTTTTCCTCCAGTTCAGAATCCTCATGCAAATAATCAAAACAATTTCAATCGAGGAAATAACTTCAATCAAAACAGAGGAAACAATTTCAACCAAGGTCAGATTTATCGACCTCCGGTTCATCAACCAGTAGTTAATCAACCAGTAGCTCATCAAGGACCTGCTCCTCAGACACACGGTGTGTCAAAAACAGATTTTGAAAGATATGTCACAGCCAATGATGCAGTGTTGAGAAACATGCAAAACCAAGGTCAAAACCTGCAATCCCAAATGGCAAATTTGACTGAACGGCAATCCCATAGGGCAAATTTTGACTGATATGCGTTCAAAATTTGTTACTTTGGCTATTACAGCTTCTACTTCCGGTTCTGGAACTCCTTCCTGGTAACAACTGGTTACCAACCCAAGGAAGATTTGAAAGGTATCACTACCCGAAGTGGTGTTACCATCCAAGGACCGAAAGCAGTTAACCATGACACCGAGGGGACAAAGGACACGATGCCTGATTACTGTGTATGAACACTCATTATAAATAGCAACCCTAATGCAGATCCTGGCCGATGATGCCTAGACCAAGTAAAAAGGTCAAAATTCCAAAATAAGATAATAGACACAAGAAGAATCAAGTTAAATGATATAAAAGATTCCCGGAAGAGAATATTCCCGGGTCGTATGTCCCAACGAGCTGCAATTGGAAAAATCATCCTGTGTTTGATGACGAAATGTGACAGATGGAGCAAACTATGATATGAACACTGTATCTAATTACAACTAAAAATTAATTAAATACAATCTAATTTAATCTGACGGGAAACAATTAATAAGGACAATAGGGCACTTAAAAACTACGGGACCCAACATTTAGTAACACGTGGCAAACCTAACAAATTAAATCTAAATGTAAATACGGGGAACAGCATAAGTGCTGGAACCCTAAACTAAAAATAACGACAATAAAATGAGCTAAATTAAATACTAAAAATCAAAATTAAATTCTAATTAACTTACATTGAAAAATAGAAAAACTAGAACTAAAACGAGGTCGTTTGGCTAATGACGCAAAAACGAGAAAGATGGATCGGTAAAACGTAGCGACCGCGGTTAAAAAGGTCTAAGAACGCGTAAATTAGGCACAGTAAAATTAATGCCTATACAAATTTTATATTATGTCCCTAGTATATTAAATAATAGCGTCAAAAGAAACATTTTTCTAAAAAAGAAAAATAATTAGTTATTAGTAATTTTTGGTAGCGAGTATTTTTGTATGAATAGAGTTAAAGATTAGCGAAACTATTTAAAACTATGAAAATAGAAAAAGACAAAAAAATAAAAGTTATAGAAAATTCTAGAAAAAATAAAATAAAATAAAGAAAAAGTTTAACAATTCAAAAATATAAAATGCCAAATTTACGTGTATAATAAATAAAGTAATAAAACAAATTAATATTAAACCTAATTTTTCTTAAAAAATTAAATAAACTCACTAAATGATAACCTAAGGACTAACAGTGAAAAGACTGAAAGGACAAACGGGGTAACCAGGCTATCTAACTACCGGTGACTAACAATGTAAACATACAAGAGAATAGTTACACAATTGGTCCCTGAGTTTGGACCCCTGATTATCAAGGTGGGTCCAAGAACATATTATCCGCAAAGTCAAAACCAGTAAACTTGGTATGAGGGGCTTAAGGGGAACAGCTGTTTGTAAAAGCACTTATGCTAATTCTACTCATAAATAAGCTAGAGAAAAGTGAGCTGTTTTTTGACCATAATTTGCCAAAATACTTAAAAAGCATATTTGGCTTATTCTATGAAATTAAATGGCTAAAATAAGCTGAACAAAGACCAAACCTTAGATATTATACTCTAAAATTACTCTAAGGTTAACTAAGGTTGACTATAATAACCCCCTATAATAAGCTGAAACCACTATAAGCTAAATTAACAATTTTAAGAAAAAACAAAAAAAACACATATTTTGAAGCAGAAGATATGCTAACAGCTAAGAAAAGTAAGCTATAAAACTTTGGGAGTCTTTAAGGATATCCTAATAAGCTATTAGTAAAAAGCTATAAAAACCAGAGGGCACTAACTTAAATAAAAGAAGTAAGAGGGTTGAAGAGTTTGCTGTTTTGCACAGGGTCAAAAACAAACAAACAGTCCAAGGGCCAAGGCACTTTTGAGCTAGTCAAATAAGCTCAATAAGGCTGAAATTGTGATAAAGCACTTCAAGACATAGTAATCCCACACAACATGAGCTTAACTACAAATTTTTGAGCTTTAAAAGAAAAGAAAAAGTGGCTATAATGGGCTGACAAATGGCTAAAGGAAAAGTGCATACATGCATACACACATTTTGACTTATGCTGCCAAACCAAAGACAGAACATGGGATGCTTTAAAGTGGCTAGAAACATCAACAATGAGCACACAATGATGTGCTTAGGCTGCTTATGCAGCTTAAGCCTTTAAGCTCAAATTGGCTTATTCAAATTTTGACAGATTATAAAGAGGGCACAAAAACTTATTTTAGACTTAAAACAGGTGATTAAGGAGGCTTAATAAAGCCTACACACTCAGCCAAAAGTGGCTGAGTGCACTTGACCCATGCCTCTTCCCTTTTGACCCATTTTGGGACTAAACCAAACACCCCCTTAAATATATAAAAAACGTTTTTTTTTAACTGATTTTAGTGAAAGGAAGCTGAGAAATGGATTTAGAAGTATTGTTTTAGCAACTTTAACACATTCTCATACAATTTAAACAGAATTAAAACAGCTAAAATGAGACTTGAAATTTCAATAGTAGCAATAAAAACTCTTAACTTTTTTATTAAAAACCAAGAACTTACAACATAAAACTTAAAAATAGAACTGAGTACAAATTATGCTAAAAGACTTAATTATAAAACATTTAAACTAAAACAGGTAAAAAAAAGGGTGTGTTGAACTTCGGCTTGTCTTCTTTCTTTTTATAGAAGTCCTAAAGGTCTTTGGGGCTTCACATGTGCTAGTTGGGTGTGTAGAAACAATCCAAAGCAATCCTAGCCCTTGTTTTACCATTCACACCATCTCACCATTGAAATGGGTTCGTTGGGTTGAGTGTTCTGTTAGGGGAGGGGGTTATAGGGTCAATGGGTAAGTGGGAAGTGGTAGGGGTGAGCTGTAGAGGTGTACTGGAGAGGTGGTAAGGAGCTGAAACCATGGGGGTGAGCGGTTTGGGTTTTGGCGGGTAATGGTTTGAGGTACGTTTGGTTGCAGGATTTTAAAAGAAAAGATTGGAGATGGTGCAAAAGCAGCCCTCCATCTTTCTTCTTCTTGTCATTCTTTTTTAAGCCCTTTTTTAGTTATAAACAACTTTGGAAAGTGTCACTTTAGGTCCCTCCGTTTTATAACTTAAAAGAATAAAGAAAGTTTTGG
>BQNB010077570.1:17500-30806 GCA_026074375.1 Tanacetum coccineum | reverse complement strand
TTTTGACAAATTTTTGTAGTTTACGAAAATGAACGTAATTTGAAATTTATTTATGCTTTTGATGTGAAATAAATTAGAGGTGATAGCCCTAAGAGTCTTCTACATGTACCTAAATTTCCTTTTGAAAAGTTATTACAAAAATATGGAGTTATACTACTTTTCCCAACGGTATATCAGATTTGACTAGTTTTAGAAAAACGACGATTTCTCACTTATCCGGAGGAGATATAATTCTATCTAATTCACCACATGTACCTTAAACATGTACCAACATCTCCATTGGCTTTATCAAGTGCCGTATGACAAAAAATAATTCACAATTAACCCTACAACCTGCTGGTTACAAACAGCCGTAAAAATTCATTTCAAAATTCAACCAAACACCGGTTTTACTCCTTCAAATGCCAATACAAAACCATACCCAATGACTTAACACTCCTCCAAAGACATCAACTCATGGGTTTCCAGACCCAAACATTTCAAGACTTATGACTACGCGCGAACCAACCCCTCTTTTTATGTATCAATAAGTAAATATAAATATAAATACACAAAAAGGATCAGAATCCGCGAGATCAAGAAAACCGGAAACAGTATAGAGTGTTCCCGGGTCGTTATGTCCCAACGAGGCTGGAATGGATTATCGAAAGACGATTGATGATTGGTGCTTGAATGTCACAGGGAATGATTGGGAATTAAAACTGAAAGTAAATGCACATAAAATTTAAACAATAAACATAAGCTGGAAATTGAATTAAAGCTACTAAAAACTTTTACACTAAGGCACAAATAAGCTAATCTAAATCTAAATAGGCAAATTAAGCATGCAATTAAGCTAAATTACACAAGAGAAACACAACAGTACTAACAGTTTTAACTACCAGTACTAACTTGGAGTTAGTACTGCTAGGCTAAAGTTAGTACTGTTAGCTTAAGGTTAGTACTGCTAGTGTTAGTTAGTACTGCTACCTTTGAAATCCAAGAAAATGAACTAGCAGTACTAACTTAGAGTTAGTACTGTTAGTGTGAAGTTAGTACTGTCCTAAAAATGAACTAGCAGTACTAACTTAGAGTTAGTACTGCTTGTTCAAAACAGCCTTTAACTTTTTCAAAAATCATTTTTATTTCAAACTTATTAAAAACAGATTATCAAATAACAAAGTAAAACACTTATAAGCAATTTTCAATCCATAATAAGCACTTAAATAAGCATGAATTAGTCTAGCAGTATAAACTTAAAACTAACAGTTGTATCAAATAAACTAGCAGTTCTGCAATAGATAAGTAAAGTAAGAAAAAGAGAGACTTACTACACCCTTGCTCAAAACAGGGTCAAACAACAAATCTACAAGCTCTAGCTTGTATAAAACAAGCTAGTGATAGTCCATAAGCCCATCCATAACTGGCTTATCATCCAATAAGTAAGCTGTGGTATATTTGAGAGTGATATTTGTTATTTTCTCTTTACTACTTAACTTTTTAGGTTCACTTAGTTAAAACAGTTTGTAAACAAGCTGTATTGAGAGCTTTTGAACATAAAACAACTCAATTCAGAAACATAACACTTGGGATTACAAAGTGACTTTAAAAACTCAAATTTGCATTAAAACTTGGAAATGTTACAAAGCTGAAAGCAAAAGCTGTAAATGACTGAAAATAAGCTTAAGTTAAATTAAAAACTAAAAATTAACTAGATATATATATGTGATGATTTACAAGAAGCTCTATATATATAGCCGAAGTATTGGACTTCCATCTTGTGCTTCTTTGGAGAGATAAAACCAAGTGTGCTAGTTGTGTGAGGAGAGACTAAAGCAAATCCCAGCCTTTGAATTCTTTTGAGCTTCTTTGGAAACAATCTCAGCCATCGAAGTGCTTTGGGAATGGAGAGGGATTGCCAACATGGACTTTATAAAGCTGGGGGGTAGTAGTAGGGTGTTGAGTGATTTTTGCAGAGAAGTATGGGAGCAAAAACAGGGTGCTGGCTGGTTTTGGTATTGGCGGGAAGAGTGGGAAAGAAAAGGTATACAAGTTGGGTTGTGACAGAGAGAGGTTGAAGATGATTAAAGGAATGTTTGGTTTGTGTACAAGAAAGGCCCCTCCACATCACTCTTCTTTTCATTCTTTATTTCCCCTTTTCTTTCTTTTATAAATGAAGTTCCCCAAATTGGCATAATCAGCCCCCGTGGTTTATATGATAATATAACTTAGGGGTTTGGCATTTTTGACCCCTCAAGTTATATTTTTCTTTGCTTTTTCTTCTCGGAGTAGACTTTACTTTGATTTGGCTTCGTCTCCACACACTTTTCCATCCCGTGTCCTGTTTTGTCTCTTTTTGATTGGTTTTTCGTCCTTTTTGTGAGATATCCGTTCCTGCACAACACAAATGCAAAACATACAAATATTTGGCAGTTTTTGTCTGTTTTTGGTCATTTAAGCTCGTTTTTAGAGGTAAAAGATATGTGTAATTAAGCACATATCATAAATCCTCTGCAATGGATGCCGAAATAGAACTTTTGATGGAGTGCTTAATCAGCTAAGGAAGAGTATCTTTCAAAGCATCAGAGAGTAGACCAGGCAGCTGTTCTTTTAGTGTATCAGCAACTATTGCAGGTACAGAGGATTTCATATCCTCAGCTACCTTTTTGGATATGTTGCTCTTTAACTGATCAATCTTTGTATTAAGTGTGCCCAGCTCTGCATGAAGATGACCAAGGGGGTCTGACTGAGCTCGGTTATCAGCGAAAGCATGTAAGGTTTTAGTACCTTCCTCAGAGACATGATCAGCAGAGTCTTGTGTCTTGAAACCAAACATAGAGGCCAAATCATCATCAGGAATGGACCTTAGGCCAGAGAGAGATTCAGAAGCATCTCCTTCCTCAGCGTCTTTAGTAGTAATATCAATTACATCTTGATTATCCGGATCGTATAAAGAGCTTTGATGGATGAATAGTGAACCAGAGATAGTAGCAGCTTGATAGGACTTGATAATCTTGATCTATTCAGTGTCATAAGGAGACTCAGCCTTTTCTTGAGCACCCTGAGTCTTTGAATCAACTTCAATTATTATATTCTTAAAAGTGAGGTCCTTCATAGCTACAAACCCAGTATCCTTCACTTCCTCCTTAAAATTTTGGTCTAGGACCTGCATAAACTTGTTAGATAAACATTATTAATTTGTAATGAGGTTGAGGATCGCCATTCGCTGCCCCTAAGAAGACTGGGTGTGATTATCTAATCCCCTCAAAAGTTTAAAACTTTTAGGACTCTTTTTAATTATGGATTTGTAATATAGGGAAGGATTACCAGTCGCTGCCCCTAAGAAGACTGGGTGTGATTATCCAGTCCCCTCAAAAGTCTAAGACTTTAGGACTCTTTTCATTGGTTAAGGGGACCTCTGAGTCTGAGTGAGTACAGTGCATATAGAGGTTAACTTTCATGCATATATGGGTTAATCCAGCAAATTCTATAGTTTTTAGAGTCAAACATCAAGCATTTTTCAGCCTTTCAGTATCATCCCCTAAGTGCAAACACAGAGTATATAGAAGATATGGGAAATTAAGTGTTGGCTCTGACTCTCTATTGGGTCGAGGGTAGCCCTTAACTTTACCACTCTCTCCTAGAGAAGTTTGAGAGTGCTTGCTTGCAATTCCCCTTATATTTAAAACACTGTTACCTTTTCGGCTTCAGCAGCTGAAGGCTGGTTTACTTGCTCCTCTGCCAACTCGGAGGCTACTATACTCTTGGTGGCGTCAGTGGTGGCCACTGTAACTTCAGCGTGCTGAGTCTCATCGACTTGTTTCTTTGGAAGGATGACCTTGACCTTATATGGAGACTTTGGTTTAGAAGAAGGTGGGATTCTCTTCTTCTTTGTCTTTAGGTCAGTTGGTTATTTGGGCTAAGTAACAGGCTGCACAGAGGCTCTAGACAAGGACTTATCAGCTGTGTCATCACCATTCACCTTCCCAAGGGGAGGGATAAAATACTGTTCAGGCTATTCCGAAAGTTTAGCTACTTTTAACATATGAGAAGTTAAAGGAACTTCGGATGCTAAAGGTTTTTGAAAAGAAGTAGTTGTAATGGTGTGAGGTTTTACAAGAGTAAGATCATTGCTGATGTAGTTTCCTCCAAGCAATTTTTCAGAAATCAAGGATAAAAACCTTGTATAGAAAATATTCAATTCCCTGTTCTTCTTCCCATTTTGAAGCTTATGAACCAAGTCTGAGAAAATAATCGCCCAATGTCAATCTTGAACCCCCATATAAGACAATATGCAATTGTCTGCTGATTAAGGTTTATTTGGTTATGTGATCCATGCATCCCACCGAGACACTTGACAATATATTGCATGAAGAGTTTCTAAATGGATGAAAAATACTTCATCTTTAAGGGTGAAGAATTACAAGGACAGTGGATGAAAGGGTTGGTTTGTCTTTGTCAAATAAACCCAAAGCCGCCATCCCAACCCTTACAGTTTCCTTGGGAGGTAGAGGAACATCGTCCTTACAAATAGATAGGCCAATGGCATATATGAACTCATCTTGAGTAAAGGACATAGGTTTATCCCACCATGAAAGTGAGAAGGTGATGGTCTTGGTCTCTTCTTTAACCTCTGTTGTATACCAAAACTCCTTGAGGTATTCCATATACATTGCGGAAGGTTGAAGGGTTAGGGGCTTATTGATGCAACAGTTCAAGAGAAAACTGAGCATGGGTCGGTATAACTTGTTTGTGTACTCAAGAAGAGCAATGGCATTATTGAAACCAATGATACTATCTGCACACCTAAAATTGACCTTTGATGATGGTATAAGTTGTTGTGATTGTTGTGAAGATGCGGATTCTGATGCCATTTGATTAAAACTTTGATTTAGCTTTGAGGAAAAGGTTTATGTGAAGTGATAAAAATGGAGGTTTTAGGGTTTTAAGTGAGTGAAAAATGATGTATGTGAAAAAGGTGAACAATTTATAACACAAAGAATTTTATAAGTTTAATAATAAAATTGATTTGAAGTTCGCATTAAATGTGAGTGGTAAAACAGTCACAAGACGTGGGTCCTCATTACCCTTCGAGTACTGTTATATCCACATTTTCTGAGAAAGTTGGTAAAACCTTTTGAGTGAATCTTGAATTAAATATTGAGAAAGTTTGTCTTTGAACTTGCTAGTTACATTTAAGTTACCTTAAAAATATTTAATATTTAAGTCAGAGATCACTTAAAGCCTTTTTCTTATCAGATACCTATTTTTCAATATTGATCATACCCAATTGAGCTACCAATCTAGTAAATCTAGGCTCAGCTAGAGGTTTGGTAACAATATCAGCCAGTTGCAAATCAGTGGGTACAAAATGAAGCTCAATATCACCTTTTAAAATGTAGTCTCTGATGAAGTGATACCTGATGTCAATATGTTTTGTCCAAGAATGCAATACTGGGTT
Source organism: Tanacetum coccineum (assembly GCA_026074375.1). Classification (NCBI taxonomy): domain Eukaryota; kingdom Viridiplantae; phylum Streptophyta; class Magnoliopsida; order Asterales; family Asteraceae; genus Tanacetum; species Tanacetum coccineum. Next base: position 25,366 of record BQNB010077570.1, on the reverse strand, counting down.
GTTTGATATGGCAATGGCACTTGTATTATCACAAAATATGAGCACTTTATCATAGAGAAAATCATAGTCAGCCAGCCGAGTCTTAATCCAGAGGACTTGAGCACAACATCCATCAGCAGCTACATACTCAACTTCAGCTGATGACGTTGCCACAGAGCTTTGCTTCTTTGCACTCCAACATACTAACTTTCCTCCAAGTATCTGACAACCCTTTTGAGGTACTCTTTCTATCCAGGTTACTGTAACACCCCCAAAATACGATACGCAGCGAAATACAACGTTTGGGGTGCTACTTCATAATACATACACACGAGTCCCAGTAAACGTTCAAAGATACATTTATAAAACAAACTTTATTTCATTTATAAAAAAGATCAGAGTTACATAGGTCCCAATACCAACGTAGAAAATTAATTTTAAAAGTCATAACACGACTTGGTTTCTAAAAACATTGTTTTAATTTATGACACTACTTCACCGAGACACCGTCCTTGATATCCGCGTTCCGTCTCATCCAGCCATCAACAGCAATTATCCTGAGATACATCTTTAAAAACGTCAACAAAACGTTGAGTGAATTCATAGAGTTTACAATTAACACATAGAACGCATAATTTGGTTCCACAAAACATCAATAACATTGCTTTGAGAGTAAGCAAGTTATAAAAATAATGATTTCCAACTCAAGAGCCCGTGTACCGAAACTTAACACATTCATCCCGTAGGACGAAATCATGACCGGGAAGTATGTCACTTCCCCTAATACTAACCACAAAATGTTCGTTATAGGGTGTTCATCGTCGGATCCAAACCCCGGACAGGGTTGTCAAACCCAATAGATCTATTTAATGCATTAGCGTTCACTATTAACGAGGCAACTAATGAATACACAGTAAAAGGCATATACTCAATACTGATTGGAATCATATTTAGTATCAAAACATATTGCGTTCATATTTTCAAAACAAGCAAGTATCCCCCTTGCGTGTTTAAAACATTTAAAACACTTAAAAGCGAGGCAATGAACTCACCTTGATCAAACGACGTTGATCAAACAATGAAGTCTAGCACGAAAATCCACAAACGCGATCACGACCTATAATTAGAGTCGCTCGGTTACTATACCGAAAAGTATAATCGACGATGCGTACATCATATCAACAAAATCATATATATAGTACATATATATATTCATACATGTGATGAGAAATCCACTTGCACCTTAAATCCTAAAACCCCACAATATTATGTTACGGTCGTTGTGGCCGGGTCAGATTTGAATATTATGTTACGATTTTTATATACATGTAAATATTCAACTCTGACCCGGCCACAACGACCCTCTAGATCACATTTTCACGATTCGGACAAAGAAGAGAGTTTATGTAAAATGATATTCCGGACAACCTTTTAGTTTTAGCTGAGACCCGAATCTCGACAGAAAATAACCAAAACGCCCTCACAAGGATCTGCAGGAACTTTGACCTTGGGTTTTGACCCGTTATATCACACTTTTGTGACTTTGACCAAAAAGAGAATTTATAGAAAACGTCATTCCAGACAACTTTCGTGTTTCGCCGGAAGGCTGAAACGAACTCGAAAGTGCCCAAAATCGCCGTTTAAAATCTGATCAGCAACTAAAATAAGCTCAAATAGCTGATTGCAATTTATAGTTTTTCTAAACTTGTTTTTGTCGTAACTTCTTCGTTATAAGGAGTTACGGGGCGTTCGAATTACCAAAACGTACATTAGGACGAACTCTATCATATTTTCACATCAAAAAACAGCTTTTATGATTTTTCGAACCTCGTTTTTGCGTGTCAAACTTTCTGCTCATTTTTATTTGTTACAAAACACCTTCAATAATCATTTTTGACCCAAGAACTCATTCACAATATATCCAAAATGATTTATAAACATTATCCACTTCGCTAAATCAACCAACAACAAAGTCTAACTAGACGACGCAAGTTCATCGGATTTCATCACGTGCATACATCGAAACAAATCAAATCATAAAAACTAATATTAGACTAGTAATAAAAATACTCACAATCAACAAGAAAATGATTTTGGCTCCCCCCTTTCCTTAACCGAGTTCGGACGCGAGCAAGACAACCAAACCAAACACTTTTCAACAAAACCCACTTCCACATAACAACAATCTAACTTCAATCAACCCCCTTTCTAGATCAAAAACACTTGAATCTAATCCGAAATCAATCTTCTCGAAAACTTAATGCATGTGTAAATTTTTTAGATGGATATGTGGGTAATGATACAAGGATCAATAATTTATAAACGGATTATATTGCATGCGAGTTTTGGTCGGGTTTTGGTGGTCTCTTGGTGTTCGTCGGATATGGTGGAGAGGAAGGACAAGAGTAGCAAATTTTTGGTAAAGAGAAAATGGAAGTATATGTCTTCCTTTTATTGGATGTTAATTTGGCATTTTAACAATACTAGTCCCTCCTTCCTTTAAGACCTTTCAAGATAGGTACAAAGGTGTTTCGGTTTTTATTGTAGCCGGCCGAAGGCGCGAGACTTTTCTTTCGAGACCATTTTTATTTTCCGTCACATTTTATTGCTTTAAAACATTTAATAAAATGTGTACATTTTAAAACACGAGTCTGGCTCAAGACAAGGAACAAAAGATGACATTCGTGAGAATAATAAATTTACGATCAAAAAAAATAACGAGATGCGTTGTAAATTTTTACGATACTTAAAACGATTAACGAATGCGCGGTTAAACGTTGACTCGCGAAACGTCAAAAATAAATATTTTAAATTTCCGTTCGTAATAAAATACGAAAATAATTATTTACGACAAATAAAATTTTAAATGTCGACGTTCGCTCATATGATTTTATAAAATAAATATTTTGACATCGGATTCGCAATCGTCATACGCGTCGTGAAACTCGGGTTGTTACATTCCACCCACCTTAAGGGAGCGCCGTCCCGGTGCTCGTCCTTTCTTACCCGTCTTAATTTCTCTCACGGTGAGACGGCTTCCTTATGATTGCCTGGTCTCACGTGCTCGATAGCAAAAATTACACTATATAATACTCGCTCCGACTATTCAGGATGGAAAGTCAATAAAATAAATGATAATTCATATCAAATAAAAATCAAAAATATAATTACAATTGCTCTTATTGTAAGATACAAAATACGTCACGGAAATATATCCGATAAAACCGAATCATATCGTTCTTAACATCTATAGTTGCCTTTATTATAAGAGATAAAATACGCCGCAGATTTTTATTCGAGGAAAACTTAAATTACACCGTTTTTTTAAAATGAAAGATCAACTCAAATCTTAGTTTGGTGATCGTTCTAACAAAACAAAGCACACACCGCTACACAAAACCAAAACTTTCGTTGCTAACGAAAACCAAAAGATAAATCAAAACCGATATATTTTTATGTGTTAGCATCCAAAACCAAAATACTCATCAATATCCAAAAACCAAAATACACATATCGCCCTCCCGGTTTCATTTAATAATGCCCACCGGTTGCGGAAAACATTCCAGAGTACCTACGACTCCATCAAACGTGTCATAGCGCTAACGGTAAAATCACATATTCATTTAAGCACATAATTACCTAGTAGTCATTTTAAAATGACTCTATATTCCTTCCTAGCTTATCATCATGCTTAGTAACAATCATGCTTGCTTTCCATAAGTTTTGGCATAATAGCCGTGCCAACTTATCAGGAAGTCTCAGCAATGGTCATGCTCATCATGCGGGTTTACACCCAACCAGTCAGATTGCTTATTACACCTGGCTTGTTGGATGGCCAAGCATCTTGGTAATGATCTCAACTAACACACAGTTAGGTTTAAGCCAACCATGGTCATGCTTGTGGGCTATCATGCCACAACCGATAATGGTTCATCAGGCTTGTGCATTTCTCAAGCCAACCTTTATCTACATTCGGGTAAATATACCCATTCACTCACGTCCTGAGTCGTATCATGGCAACACAAAAGTGGCATAAGCGCTCATTTATCATTCAAGGCACATAGCACATAAAGCACATAATTTACATAGTTCGGCGGCGATAATCTCGCTAAAAACACACATTGTCGAAAGACAAATTGAAAATAATCAAGAAAACAATTGAGCATCATGGACTCGTTGCTTGATTGACGAAAAATAAAGATTCTAACATTTACGCACCGCGACTAGCACAATCGGCTTGATCCCAATACATCACGTCATATCCTAATGAATCAAATCATTGAATCAAAATAATCACTCACATTCCAAATTTGATACCGTTTGACTTAAGGCGTTAGCTACTTGGATTGGTTCCTCTAGGATAGAAACGGATTCTACCATTCGGCTAGTATCTCCAATCTTTTCGCTCTTTCCTACGCACTAAAGTTGTTACGTCAAAGAGTAAGGATCACTAACCTTAAATCAGGTGTCGCTTAGTGCCTTATTCCAATCTTCGACGACATCAGGTATACTTACAACTATACTACCGCCACGTTCCATTTCGGGGAAAGAAGTCTTCTTCACGGCCATCAGTTGATACGCCAAAGGCAACATACATTCAATGTAGGAGAAGTCTTCTCCATTTCTCACTTTCAACCTCGAGACTAACCATCTCAGCTTCCACCCACCTTAGGAATCTTTACATCTCCAACAAGATCCCTTCTTGGTGTCGGTATCAGGTTTACACCCTTGATAGCTCAAATCTATCATTGCTTACTAGCACACCGACTATACTTGGTCTTGACGAGTCTTCATAACAATCACTGCTCCTAAATACTACGAACTAAACATCACTCCTTTCTATACACACTCGTTCTGAACAATACAGTAGGTATTTCCGCTTCGGAATGACTCAGTCATAATGACTCGTATGAGACTCTCTCCATGCAGTCAATAGGAGTAGGGTCACTTGCATAAGAATCCATAGCAGTGGTAAAAATATTTTCTTTCACCTTCCGGAAGCTTGACCCAAACCTTTATCTCAATTGTCAAGCGTTTTAGTGGCGACGATTTATCTGACATAGCGTGGTTCTTCCTAAATTATGCATAGTTGATCAGGTTATGCATAATCGAAGACCAAACGACATCATATCCTTCCTCGTCAAAACGTTTCTTTTACGTACGCTACATGCGTAATATAATTCCAATAAATTTTTTCAAAGAGTAAAAATCTAATTGTTTCAAAAGAAAGAAAAGAAGATAGCATCATTCCATCTTCCATTCTTATTAATTTAAAACAGAAATTATTCATACACACATTATGTTATAAAATGAAAATACATACATATAATGTATATATATATTATATATATATATATACTATATAATATAATATATTTATAGTTTATAGATATATATATTTTATTAATATTATATTATATATATATATATATATATTGAAAAAAGATTTAGTTAACACCATAGGGGTAGTTTATGAAATTTGAAAACACGTTTTTCCATTATTTACACAAACAATTTATACAACAAAATTAGTACAATTCACGCAACGACATTTGTCCAACACACAAATTCGTTATTACGATCCCTAAATTTTAAAATCTTTAATTCGCAAGACATCATTCGATATAGTTTGGTGAACGGTCACAATAAGTACCAAAAATAATACCTACTCATGGACTATGCAAGCAAGTAACATACACGTGCGAAAGATTCTCCAATTGAAGTCACCCAACACTCGGGGTCAAATCAATCTCACACAAGCCGAGTGCCTCGGGGGTAACCACGACCTCCAAGCTTTACTCATAGTACAACATACACAATGGCACTTACTCATATCTCATAACCGAGAACAATTATAGCAATTGTAATAACAATGCCTAAAATATCATACATACATACCAATTTCCCCCAAAAAGGGATACATCATTGGCTTTTAAAGCTAGTACATCCAACCATAACGGTTCTAAGTTTCCAATACATAAACTACATATACATGAACTCTCCTAGAGTTCTAAATCAAAAGTAATAGCTACAGAGTGCACCATCACTACACCGGTGATAAGATGAATCACTGAGGCTATAATAACCTCAATCCAATAACCTAAATCTTGAAACCCTCCTACTTACTAGTATGTGGACGATGAAAGTATGAGGTTCTCGTTTACGAGAAGCATTTCGAGTCTAATTTCCAGAAACATAAGGCCCACTGCCCAGTAAATTTTAGAACCAAAGTGAAATTACCATTTTACCCCTATTTATCAAAGTCACCATTTTTCCAAAACTTTATCGCTCCACTAAACTGAGTGTATCTTCTAAACTGTGGGTCCGCAAAAGCCGAAACGACCGATAAAATCTAAGTTTGTTCAATATCTAGAACTTATAGTTTTACATATTTAGGTGTTTCTATATAAGTGTTGGAACTTATTACTCATTCAAATTCTGGTCTCAATCTTTGACTAATTTTGCCATTTCGGCGATATCTAATTCGTCGGGCATCGATATGACTCCATCCGAATTCCTGCATGTACCTAAGAGGTTTCTTTATCTCCTAGTATTATTTCCCAAGTCTTCATAGACCAAAAATGTTTTGAAACATATCCAACAAGCTGTTATCCCAAAGCAGTCTCCAAAGAAATTTTTGACAAATTTTTGCAGTTTACGAAAATGAGCGTAATTTGAAATTTATCGATGTTTTTGATGTGAAACCAATTGGAGGTGATAGGCCTAAGAGTCTTCTATAGGTACCTAAATTTTATTTTGAAAAGTTATTACAAAATATGGAGGTATACTCCTTTTTCCAAAAGTGTTCCAGATTTGACTAGTTTTAGTAAAACGACGATATCTCACTCATTCGAATGAGATAAAATTTCATCCAACTCACCACATGTACCTTAAACATGTAACAACATCTTTATTGGCTTTTACATGTGTCTAATGACCAACAATAATTCACAATCAACCCCACAACCTGTTGGTTATAAACTGTCGTAAAAATCCATTTCAAAATCCAACCAAACACCATTTTAATTCCTCCATACACCAATACAAAGCCATACCCAATGACTTAACACTCTTCCAAAGGCAACAACTCATGGATTTCCAGAATCCAACACTCATAACTTACTATATAGAGGTCGATACGAGAGAATCAGAACACAACGCCAACTTTATTCGAAAGCTCCAAAGATAGACATTTCCAAACGACACGCTACGCGAGAATAAGTTAATAGTCGTTCTCCAAAATAACGAGGGTTCATGGGATGACATATAAAAGTCACACTCCCATCAACTAAAAAATTTCAAAACAATAGGTTACAAAGCAACATATGCGATTTAAAAGCAATGGGAAAACATTCAAACTCGAAGTCGAACAATATGTCATCCAATGGGATCCACAAACTACGACGAATCAACATCACCAAAAGATGAAAAAGTATAGTCGTGAAAAAGTTTTGAAGATAATCATATAACAATGATGTTTTCTTCACGTATCAAAATAATTTTATCATATCGCATCGAAATGTTTAAAGAAATTAAACTCTTCGCAAGAAGCAAATATCAATATATACATAGTCGTATACCATTAGGGGTGTCAAATGGGTTGATACGACCCGACCCAAACCCGATAAGACCTTATAGGGTCGGGTTGATTCAGGTCTAACTTAGCTTATCGGGTTTATCGGGTCAACCCGATAGACCCGATAAGCTAATAGGGTCGGATTAGGGTCTTAGTTAATTTCTTATCGGGTCAACCCGATAAACCCGATAACATACGAACTGTTTTCCAGGAAACCTATCATGATTTTCTTTTCTAGTCCTGGTAGTTTATATGACATTAGGTTCTGTTACAAATTTGATATTTTATCTTTGAGCATAATGATTGAGATT
>BQNB010077570.1:0-7500 GCA_026074375.1 Tanacetum coccineum | reverse complement strand
TTTTATCAAAGTTATCTGTCAAAAATCGTTTATATAGAATTTACTTTTTCAAGTTTTTATGTTAAATTTTTAATTAGTTTCTTGAATCATTATATATAATATTTCATTAACAACTGATAATTAAGCCAATAAATCTAATTTTTTTAGTAACACTTTAGATCGTTGATAAGTTCTAATTAGCTTTAGCTTTGAAATATTTTTTTCTAACCGAAAAAACTGTTAGTGAAATAATTAACATTATTCTATACGTCATATAAGTATAACGGAAATAGTTTATATTTATTATTTGATTAAGTATATCAATCGATGTATCAATTTTCCACATGTATAACCTCTTTAAAAACTCTTAGTTTTAAAAATAAATTTATAACATTAATACTTTAAGAATTGTTATAATATAACTTAATGACCTTTTAAGGTTCAAACAACTACTTTTTTAGCATGTCATTACCTAATGATTCTAAATTTCAATATTAAATAGTAAACTAAAGATACCTTATACAATCTACATCGATCAAATTTATTTTTTAATGATGAAATAGCTTGATCTGCAATGTATAAGAAATAATCGGTTTTAAATTTTTCTTCGCCGGTTTTTATAGTATCATTATCAATATCATCATCTTATTTTTTATTTCTACAAATAACTCGTTTTTCTTTCAAATTTACGTTCCACATTCGTTTTTCTTTAGCAAAAACTAAAGCATCCTTAAAAGCAACTTGTGATTGAAGAATGATACATAAGTAGATAAGAGAAAGCTATAGAGTGAAAGTATGTTTGTGGGTGTGAAAAACAAACGTCGATTCATCAATGTAAATGGTTATTATCACACGACTTAATTTAACATTTGCTTATTTTTTAATGCAAAATATAGGCCTTTTATATACTTAATATATTCGGGCTTAAACTTCTTCAACTCATAGACTATAAAAAATGAAAAGTAGAAACAAAAAAAGCCCAAGACTTTGATTATTTCACATTTATTAGCTAACTGGGGCCTTGATTAATCGAGTTTCTAAATATGGCGGCAAAAAAACATGTGACTAACTTTATATATATACAAAGTCTTAGAAAATCCGAGGCCTTAAAAAATTCAGGGCCTAAAGCCCTAGCTTTACTTGTTTTACCCTTGAGCCACCACTGCTCGTTGTGAATCAGATTTGAGCACCATTCGGTCGTCTGGATGACTGAACCATTTTTCTTAGTGTGAATGTGAACGACTAGCAATTGGATCCTAATGAGAGGATAGTATTAGAAGCATTATATTTTACCAACATTAAGTAAACAGGGCTTTTTGAGTCAGGACCCAATCAATTGTACAGGCCAACTTTCCTAGAAAAAATGGATAACCAATTGCCCAATTGTCAAGTGTCAACAAATAAAGATATGCTCAAAAACATAACTTGATCTAGCAAGTCAGCAAGTCTTTACCTCAAAGCCCAATACATGATAGCAACTTCACATGCCATTTCATTTGTGGCCGTTATTACCCCATCCACTCTACTCATTCATATCCACCAAAAAACACTTCCAAAAAACAAACCATAATTTAGTTCTATCACATATGTTACATTTCCAACACTGCAAGCAACATCCAACTGAAACAACTTCTATGCAATTTAAATGTAAATATGCATGTACATAAACTACTTACAAACATGACAACTTTACCATCATCAGTAGTAGTAAAGATGCACTCTTTGAATTCATTACCACCATCACCTTTTATAGGAAAAAAACTAAGTTTCAAACCATTACAAGAACCCAACTCAAGGTTCACAATCTTGAGGCCAAATTTGAACTCAAATGTTATAGTTGCAAGTGGGATAGATTTTATGCATGATGTGTTTTTAGGTGTTGGTGTTGGTCTACCATGTACTGTGATGGAGTGTGGTGATATGATATATAGAAGTACATTACCAAGATCAAATGCCTTGACACTTACTATTCCTGGTGCTGTTTTGGCTTTGGGTACACTTTCTTATCTTTGGGCTACCCCTGGTGTTGCTCCTGGCTTTTGGGATATGTTTGTTCTCGCCTTTGTTGAAAGATTGTTTAGACCATCTTATAAAAAAGTGAGTTACTTTTTATAGTAAGTTTGCTTATTATTAGCTTTAAGTGTTTGTTAATTGTGTTTTTGACTTGCTTTATGATATGATATGATGATAGGATGATTTTGTGTTGGGGAAGAAGTTGGGTGAGGGAGCTTTTGGTGTTGTTTATAGAGTTTCCATGGCTAAAAATTCATCTTCTAAGGTACCCTCTTGAAACTTCCATAGTTTATTGGGTGAAAAGTACATGATCAAGAATAAGCATATGATTCACAGCTTTGTTCATATTTATCAATTGGAAACCTAATATAATTAAATGACATGTGTGCTAGTTACCACAGTAGTTTGTTTTTTAAATCATAAGAATTTGTATTGTACTCCGTATTACATTTATGTGGTGATACCTTGTCAAATTAGTAGCCAATGCCTTTTAACTACAAACGTAATAATGTAAATGATGTTGTTATTTTTATGGTTGCTAAAGGAAGGCGACTTCGTAGTTAAAAAAGCTACAGAATATGGTGCGGTTGAGATATGGATGAATGAGCGTGTGAGAAGGGCTTGTGCTAATAGTTGTGCCGATTTCGTGTATGGCTTCCTTGAGGTATGCTATAGTAGGATCTAGGGTTAATTACTTGAAAATGTATCATACTTGCCACTTTTTGTTATTGTGTGTACTGAACTTTGTTATTTCTTATTGTGTGTAGTGAACTTTCAAATTTCAGACATTTGTGTGTATTTGTGACCGTTTTACCCTTACTTTTTTCAAAATTCGAAGGGTAAAATGGTCATTTTACATGGCCAAAATGTGACAAAATACACACAAAGGTCGCAATTTGAAAGTTCGGTACACACAATAAGGAAAAAAAGAAGTTCAATACACACAGTAACAAAAAGTGGCAAGTATGATACATTTTCACGCAATTATCCCTAGGATCTACACATAGAAAGTTATAAATGAACACTTTTGAGTAACTAATTACCACTTTTGAGTTTATTTTGTAGAGTTCTTCTTCAAAGAAAGGAACCGAGTATTGGCTCATATGGAGGTTCGAAGGGGAATCAACACTTGCAGATTTGATTCAGAGTAAAGAGTTTCCTTATAATGTTGGTAACTTATCTCTACATTGTTTCTTGGTTTTTCAGATATAGTATGCTATATAGATTGCATTTGTTATATCCAAAGGTGTAGAGTCTATTATGGTTTTTCTTCATTGACCCTGTTGAAGGTCACAAGCTCTATGCCGAAATGGATAGTGTGTTTTCAGTTTTTCATATTGCCGCAGACCAGATTGAGTAGCTAGTAGGCTCATTCATGTAGCAACGAGTATGGCAAGCACGGAGGAAAGTGATCCAACTTCAAACAACCAGCACTCTGCCAATCCTTGAGTTATGGAACTCGAAAGTAACCTGTGGAAGGGTTTTGGCTCCTATGGACTGAAATTTATGGCTATTTGAAGGTGGTTCTCTTTTACGGACGCTGATCATGCTCCCATTGCTCCATGAAAGAGTCTGCTAGCTGGTCAATCTGCTTTGCATCACATAATGACCTCTCTCTATTTATTACTATGAGATTCTGATTTGGATCACACAAATCAGATATGATTTCTGGAAAAAAATATAGGTATGAATTTGACCGTAAATAAATAACACATTGACCATAGAGGCTCAATGCTACTTCCATGGTGTCAACTAGCATCGCTACTTAAATACGTTCCCAATTATCTTAAACTAATAGCGAGGCTAGATATTTTTTCACCTCGCTGTAATATTTGAAATTAATGAAGATCCATTTGTATAAAGGTTTCATGTTTTTTAAGACTGTATCCGACTATTGTTAAAATCAATTGTGTTATAGCCTTGTAGGGATGTGATTCGTGCAACGACTAGTCTCTTTAGTATCTCAGAGTGAGACTGGTGCTGTGAAAACTTTACCAGTTTGGAAAGAAGTGATAACAACTCTAGCTTTGTAAGATTGCCAATTCATCAGCTAAACACTAATGTAGGCCTGAACATGCCAGAAGTGGTCTAACTAGATGTGAAAATATGAGTGGGTCAGACAGCTTGGGTAATTAGTTAAAGCGTGAAAATTTGGTACGGGTCAAAATGGGTTGGGTCAGGTTGAGATGATCCGAAACTTTATATGTCCAAATTTTGCAATCTTTCTTACAGATTTGATTAGTTAAATATGGTTACAAATATTATATCAATTTTAGTAATATCATGGTTTTGATTAAATTGGTTTTAAAGGCTTTATGCTTTAAAAATACACGTCGGCGACTTTTGAGTTGTCCGGCCATATAAGCGATTCTCTTTTTATCTTTTAGGTTATCTGTTCGAGATAAGACATAACCCAATCAACAAATGAGTCGAAATGGCCACCTTTTAACGACAGATAATCACATACCTTGGATTCTTGGAAAAAATATTGTTATATTCTGGAACAAATTTTCAGGCACGTAAATTACCCATTATATAGAAGAGTACCAGTTTTGTAGGTTTGGCCAAACTTTGGCCTAAAATGCTGTAATTTCACGCATACTTTAGAACAAAAACTAACTGTCCCGATGATACTTACAACTGATTGATCCAACATGTTCTTTATGTCTCAGAATATCATTTGGTTCCCAATGTTTCATGAATTAGTTACGTAATTGATATAGCTAGCATTTTGAATATATATTTTGTGCTAAATTGATCAGGTTGAATCAATGATTCTTGGGGAGGTGCAAGAGTTACCAAAGGGATTGGAAAGAGAGAATAAAATTATTCAAACAATCCTCAGGCAACTTTTGTTTGCATTAGATGGTCTTCACTCAACTGGAATTGTTCACAGAGATATCAAACCGCAGAATATTATCTTCTCCGAAGGTGAACGCCACATATTTTCATATATTTCCACGTTCCAGATTCAATAACTTTTTACTACAACAAAAATGTGAATTTAACCGCTTCAAAATCAGGGTCTCGCACATTCAAGATTATCGATCTTGGAGCTGCTGCAGATTTAAGAGTAGGCATCAATTACATCCCAAAAGAGTTCCTGTTAGACCCAAGGTACTAAAGATTACATCTATGTAAAAAATTTACATTTTTTGGTCCCTGTGAAAGTGTTATCGAAGATTTGATTGTCGGTTCACGAACAATTGAAACAGGTTAAAGATTATTTTTAAAGCCTGAAATTTCTAAACATTCTCAGATATGCAGCACCAGAGCAATATATCATGAGCACACAAACTCCGTCTGCACCATCAGCTCCTGTAGCAGCTGCACTATCACCGGTTCTCTGGCAGTTGAACCTCCCAGATCGTTTTGACATTTACAGCACCGGTCTCATATTACTACAAATGGTAAGTAAGAGAAACTATGCCATAGGTTTTTGGTCTTTTTTGATTCCATCTTAGAACAAGATTTATATGTAATGCTGCTTGTTTACTTTAGGCATTCCCTTCATTCCGGACTGACAGTGGTCTCATACAATTCAACCGTCAACTAAAGAGATGTGATTACGACCTCGTTGCATGGAGGAAAAGTGTTGAACCTCGTGCAAATGCTGATCTCCGTAGAGGGTTTGAATTATTAGACTTAGATGGTGGAATTGGATGGGAACTTTTGACTTCTATGGTCAGATACAAAGCCAGACAAAGAACAAGTGCGAAAGCAGCTTTAGCCCACCCGTATTTTGACAAAGAAGGTCTTCTCGCTTTATCAATTATGCAAAATCTTAGGCTCCAGTTTTTCCGAGCTACACAACAAGATTACAGTGAAACGGTACAGTGGATCGTTCACCTCATGGCCCGTTCTGGAACAAAGAAAGATGGTGGGTTCACAGAAGCACAACTTCAGGAACTCAGAGTATGTCATAAGTTTGAACATCTTATAAACATTAAATTCTGATCTTATTTAAGTACTTATCTGGTAATTTATAAACTGAAAAACAGTTTTGAGCGTTCAGGTAAACGAAAACAGATAAGCACTTTTAATAAATAATCCCAGATATCCCCTAACATAAATGTTGATATATGACACTTTTATGTTTTTATGTTTGTAGGAAATACGACCGCAGAAGAAAGCGAATGCACAAAGAAATGCTCTTGCCTCGGTCCTTAAGCTCCAAAGAAAGGTCTTGAAAACTCTAAACGAGAGTATGGACGAGCTTAACCAACGTAGGAAGAGTATGTGGTGGAGCAGATGGATTCCAAGAGAGGAATGAACAAGATCGATCGTATATGTACATAGTTTAATATCAATACGTTACGCCCATACGATATTTGTAAATTTGTGTAGCCATCATATTTACTTACTAAAACTGATGCAATTTCAATATTATTTCAATAAGGGGTTAAATCATATTGTTAACAGTTGTTAATAAAAATATTTCTTATACAATATAGAAGTCTGTTATTGGATCATAGTTTCTGAGAAATGATATTTTGACAAGGACATCACATTTGCTAGCTGGTTTTGAGTGTGTATTTTGATCGAATAACATGCTTAAGGAATTGAAATTGGGATTAGCAAAGACTAAATAAGTAGAGTGGTACACCTGTAATTAGCTTATAGTTTTGCAGGGCAACATTCGTGCGGTACTTCCTTGAAGTCAATGTATCATTAAATTAAGTGTTACAACTGTGACTTCAAATACAATTAACGAAGAAATCAATACATAGTTGTCATTAAGAAATTGTTTGCTAAGTGTTATTTTCTAATTAATTCCCATATATGTATGTTCCACATGGTATGGTTATATTACGAAACTCAAAGTTGAGATTACATTGTTTGCTTTAAAATTAGCAACACTAAACATAATCTAGGTCTAAAAAGTCACTTGTTCGGCCGAGTTGAAAACATAATATAAATGATAAAAATAAAATGAACTGAAAAACCAAATCAAAATTTGGTCGAAAAAGAAGCAGGATTAATTGAACAGGCAAAAACCGATAGATTTTGGTTAGAAACTTTTAAACCGAAAATTTCAGTTCCGGTTTGATTAAAAATCGACTTAAATCAAACCATGTTTACTCTAATCATAACTATAAAAGCTAAAACCTAAACATGCATGCAATGATGAACTAAAAGTCATTTACACATTAGAAAACCTAAACATGCATGCAATGATGAACTAAAAGTCATTTACCCACGGTTGTTCTCAGAAAAAAATAAAATATTTAGATTTATATAATATAAAAACGAGACCTAAAAAAGAAAGAATATAGAAATGAAAGTGTGTTAAATGTCGAGTATGTGAGGGACAACAGCCGCATCGGTCACAAGGCCTTCACGTGCAAACTCCTGACCTTCTTGATCGGTACAAGCAGGCACTCTTTATTTATTTTATCCTTTTTGAATTCATTTAATAATTAAAGTTCATATACTACGTCCGTCTCAAAATTATTATTCTCCGACAAAAAACACACAGTTTAAGAAAATTGTATTTATTACTGTTTT
>BQNB010077569.1:18364-30806 GCA_026074375.1 Tanacetum coccineum | reverse complement strand
TTTTGAGTGAGATTTTTATTTCCGTATTATTAGCTTTCTTGTAGTCTATCTTTTCTTTTTGTTTTTGTTCGTAAATCCTTTTGGAGACCTTAATGGGAGACAACATTCCACGCCGTACCTTAAGAGATTATTCTTGACCTAGCCATGAGGGCTACCGAAACACCATTGAACTCCCTGGTGGGAACAATGTGGTGCCTCTTCGATCCGACACCATCCGGTTGGTGCAAAACTAATGCTCATTCCATGAACTTCGTTCCGAGGATCCAAATCAACATCTTAAGGATTTCTTGACATTAATGTTGATAATATAGAAATAACGCGCCCGCGTTTATTTCAATTTTCCCTTTGAGATCAAGCTAGCAATTGGCTTGAATGTCTCCCCGCAGGATCCATCTCCACTTGGGAGGATCTTACTACTCTTTTACTTGCTCAATTATTTCCACCAGGAAGGACTTCTAAACTCCGCAATGACATCTTGATGTTCCAATAACACCAACGTGAATCTCTCTCCGAAACATAGACTCGTTTCAAGGACGTACTCCAAAAAGTCCCTCATCATGGCATAGACCTTTGGCTCCTAATCTAAATTTTCTATGACCATGTCAATCCAATCATAAGGAGAACCATCTTTCAAGCGGCCGGTGCCAAGCTACATGACAAAAGCAACAAAGAATCATGGGCATTATTAGAGGACCTCGCTCTCTATGACAATGAAAGTTGGAGTGACCTAATAGATTCCGCTAAACCGGTCAAGGTTATCTCTATGCCTCAAGATGTCCCAAGTACATCCAACCGACGCCTCATCAAGCTTGAAAATCAAGTCCAACGTTTAATGGAAGCTCATCTTGCTCCTAACCGACCCGTCCAAGTGAACAAAATCGCTTTGTCATGTGAAATTTGTAGTGGTCCTCACGACACTCAATATTGCAAGGAAAATCCCAAGCAAGCTTTTGTTGAATATGCATCCACGTGTACCGATGAAGCGAGAGGTAAGTGGTACACTTTTAAACCTGAGCAAAATAACCTTGGTGACACCTACAATCCATCACGGAAAAGTCACTCAAACCTTAGGTGGAGACAACCCTAAAATTCCTAAATACTTTTTCAATCCCACCAAATCAGTTCCAATCAAACAGTTTGTACCCAAATTGGTCCTTCAACAACACCTCTTACAATTTTAACCAATCAAATCTTGAAGGATTAATGTCTAACTTGATGGCATCTCAAGATGATAAGATATCTAAGTTTGAAGCCGATTTCAAACAATACTAAAGCGAGGTGACCAACAAATTAGACGCTTTCTTGAACGCATTCAGTGACCAAATAACGGGAGTACTCCCAATTGACATAGTAAAGAACCCAAAGTCGAACCCTAATTCGACCTAGTCTGCTCGTTCTTATCCAACGGGGGATCCTCAAAGCTCTTCCAACTCTTTCAAATTGGTCAATGCCATCCAAACATGTTTCAAATCTTCTATTAATTTTCAAAAGGACCAACTCCAAGTTAACACTTTAACGGCCAATGAAATTGAAACACCCACTACAAGGGAACCCAAAAATACCTTAGAAGATGACTTTGTGGACTTGCATCTCAACTACCTGTTGGGAATTATATTGATTTGATGATACAAAATAATGAAACAAGAATGAAACAAAAGGAAAACAAAAGGATCAAAGTCGACATTATGGAATTCTACAAGATGTAGGAGTACATGAAGATTTTAGAAGATTTGGTCAAAGATATGAAGATAAAGATTAGGAAGATTTAAGTTTCCTAATACAATTAGTTTTCCTTGTAAAGTCTTATGGACTCTATTATATAAAGAGATCCATAGACATAGTTTCTAGTATCCCTGTGTGTGATTGTGTGTGCACCCAAAACGTGTGTGTGTATCCTATAGGTGTGATGTAGACGTCTGGTATGGTTTAGCCCTAAGATCAAAGGTTTCTTTGATCATGTTACAGTTAGGTAATCATGCTATACTGATGTTAGCCTTAATTATATTAAGTCAAACAAGAATGTTATCGGTCTTAGAAAGTCAAACTAGGTCTTGTATTGTAATAGGCTAGTCGGGTTCAACGGGCTTGGATTGTAATCTAATATTGTCCGTGTTTCGGGCTCAAAGCCCAAGTTAAACCAAGCCCGACCCGTTTAGAAAGCCCAAGTGCCAAGATAGCAAGGCATGGGTATAAATATCCCTTCACCACACTTGGTGAAGGGTGTTGGTTACATTTTCTCTCTTTTGTAACTCACCATTTTCTCTCTAATCTAATCTTCCATCTTTGTTTCTCTCTCTACTTTCTCTCTCTAAGTTTTCTTATTATTTTCTAGCATATTGGTAAAGATTATTGTTGTGTAATGGATTAAATTAGTGGGATAACATGTGGTATCACTCGCCAAGGGGTGTTTAGTGTTTGCTTGTATTGAATTCGTGGTTATTTTTTTCTTTTCTTTGGTGGTTCACTAAGAAAAGCAATAAAAAAACGATGTTTTTGATTTTATTTCGTGAACTTATGTGTTAAAGTGTGGTACTTCGTGTTAAAACAAACCCTTGTATCACTTTTTAAGGTTCTACACTTTATTTCGTGCTTAGTTGAAAGTTAGAAGATTTTTTCGTGGTTGCGGTTTGTCTAAAAACGAAAAACTCTTCGTTGCGTTTTGGTTAACTAGATTGCGTTTTGTGTATAAAGACAAAAAGTACGGTCTTGTGGTCGAAATAGTACAACTCCATTTTGTCCTATTCGTTGCTATTTGTGTCTCCCTTATCCTCTTTGTGGTCCCAAACCGGTTGAGCTTAAGGGACAAAGATCCACATTTTTTGCTTCACAACACAAGGACAAGTTGTTTGTTTGTGTAAGTGGTCCACACTTGAAAAAGACACCGAGCGGAATATGTCACAGGTCAAGCGAGACATGCAGGTTTGAGTGTCAAGCGAAATATGCAGGTGTAAATTTTAAGCGGAATATGTACGTTTAAATGTCAAGCAAAACATGCAGGTTTAAAGACAAGCGAAATATGTTAAACAGATGAAGCAAAATATGTTGAATGTTTAAGCGAAATATGTTAAAGACAAGCGAAATATGGAGGTTAATTGTCAAGCGAAATATGTTTTGACTTTTCAAGCGAAATATGTTTAGATTTTTCAAGCGAAATATGTTTTGAATAGTCAAGCGAAATGTGCAATTTCTGAAGCAAAATATGTACTGATTTTTCAAGCGAAACAAGTATTGATTATTCAAGCGAAACATGCAACTTTTAGCCAAGCGAAATATGCAATCCTTTAAGCGAAACATGTCAATTTTAGCTTAACCAAAATTTTCTTCATATCAATTCTACTTTCACGGTTTTTCTATTGATTTTGTAAAATCCCGACAAGTAATCTTTTTCCATCTCGGTTTTAATCATAGGTTTGTAAAATCCCGTGGAAGTTAATTGCATTCTCTCACACCACAATACAATCAACACTTCATAACACTTAAGATCTGATATCCATTCACAACTTCATCAAAATGTCAAATACCAATTTGCCAACTCAAACATCAAGTGTTCTTCAGAATGACACCGTTTCTTCGTGTTCAATTTCTAAAGTTCAAGAGAAGACACAACTTTCAAGAATTAAATGCATGAACAGTCTTCGAGCAATTCAGTCACAACTCAAGTTTCTCATAGAAACTTTACAAGATTTTGGTAACATGCCTATCTTCAAGAGAACATTCTCTCAAGACTTGGATTTACTAGAAAATCATCTTACCAAAGAAATAATTTCTCAGACTGATTGCAAGACTACTTTGACAAAACTCAGAACAACGTTTGAAAATGCTTTCAGTTCAGAAATCAAAGCGCGTATGCAGAATTATACAAGATATGATGCTCAATCATTTTACGATGCAATGATCTTTAACATGGATTCCCTCGGGAAATACATGCTTGAGTTAATTCTTCATCAACAACGAACTCCACAATTGTTGAAACAAAAGAAGTTGATGCAAACACAAGAAGATCATTCAAATCCAATTCCAGCATTGAATGTTGATTCATTGAAAGTTGATTTAGTTGTCATACAAAACACTTGTTCTGAGAAAGAAGACAGTAATTCAGAGACTGCATCCAGCAAATTAGTAAAGGAATGCAGCTTGAATTCTGAAACAAAAGATGTGCATGCAATCAAATACAAGATGTCAAAAGCAAAAGAAAGATGCATGGCATATTTTCGATCTCTTCATTCACACCTTCAAGTTCTTTCAAAAGATGACTTAAAAGGCACTCGCATCGAACATGGATTCAAACGGGCATTCATGTCACTCTTTGGTCAAGATGTTGATACTTTCACAAGAACAATGCTCCTCAACGTAGATCAACTACAAAAGCAACTTGACAAAGATGAATTTCAAGAAGATGGATCCATGACAACCTTTTGGGTGGCAAACAACCAGTTCCAGAAGTTCATCAATTCAAAGTTTACATTGGATTATAACAGTCAAATGACAGACACGTACTTTGTCGAATACATTGGAATCAAGGTTCAACACTTCAGAGATACACTACTCCAACACATGGGTAATGTCAAGAAGTCTATTGCTGAAAGAACACGTCATCAAAGGCAGTATGAAAGAAGGATGAATAAAAGACAGATGCAGACGCAAGAGAGTAAGATTGATAAGGGTAAAGTATTAGATGCTGATTTGGTTGACACAGAAAGCATTAGGACAGACTCAACAGTGCAAGATGACAACAGCAGGTCAGGAAATGATACAGATGCTAATGATACAGATATCAAACCCATATATGACGAAGAGCCAATGGCTGAGGTACAATTGACTGCTAAATGTAATATCTTTGCTATCGGACAACAACATATTGAGCAACCTGAAATCATTAATGAAGGTAGGGTTGACCAGTATCCTGAAAAATGTCAAGTTAAAAGTCCTATGCTTGATTCATCACCTGAAAAACAGACAACTTGATACTCAAACAATCACTCGAGTCTGGAAAATATTTGCTCAAAGAGCAGTTGCCCAATTTCAAAAAGATTTTTCAAGAATGAAAGCACATTGCATTGCTCTCGAACTTAAATATCAAAATCAATCTTTAAAATCAGGGCAACATGGTCAAATTTTGAATGAAACATGAGACTTAAAGCCAGATTGAAAGGAATTTGATGTACTTGAAACAATAAACATCGAATTAGAACATAGTGTGGCTACATTACGTAAGGAAAATGAGACTTTGAAACAGCATTATAAAGATTTGTATGATTCTATTAAAATCACGAGATCTAAGACTACAGAACAGACAACATCTTTGCTTGCTAATAATGCTGAATTAAAAGCTCAGATTCAGGAA
The DNA here is from genome assembly GCA_026074375.1 of Tanacetum coccineum. NCBI lineage: Eukaryota > Viridiplantae > Streptophyta > Magnoliopsida > Asterales > Asteraceae > Tanacetum > Tanacetum coccineum. The sequence continues at coordinate 25,462 of BQNB010077569.1, read as the reverse complement.
AAGGTTTTTGCAATTGCTGCTTTAAAAAATGACTTAAGGAAGTTAAAAGGAAATAGTGTAGATACTAAGTTTGATAAAACATCAGTCTTGGGGAAACCGGTGTTACCATCACTAAGAAACCAATCAGTTGTTAGACAACCGAATGCGTTTAAATCTGAAAGGGCTCAAATGTCAAAACAACGGTTTGCCTCCCAAGTTGATGTGAACAAGAATTTGTCAAAACCAGTCACTCAATATTATTTGCCTAAGAAAACAGAATCCACCTTTCAAAACCTGATCACATGATTGCATCTAGCTCATCTAGGAATAGTTCTAAGAACATGCCAAGATTTAGTTCAAATGACATAGTTCATAATCACTATCTAGATGTAGCTAAGAAAAAGATACAAGAAAGAGATAGGAACTCAACAACTAGTGTGCCTACTTCTGCGAGAATTCAAACCACTACTGATGATAGCAAACCAAACCCTAGGAGCAACAATCAAACATCTAGGAGTTTGCCTGTATCTAAGAGTTGTCGCGTTACGATAACGGCTGTGCCCAAAGAAGATCACTCTAAGAGTTCTAGTTCTTTTTTAGATTCCAAAAACTCTGTTTGTTCTACATGTCATAAGTGTGTCTTTAATGCAAATCATGATGCTTGTATAACAAAACTCCTGAAGGAAGTAAATTCACGTGCTAAGATTCAATCCAATAAGACCACAAACAGTAACAAACCCGTAGATCAAAAGAGTCATACTCAGAAACCTGGTAGACAGATCTTTACAGGACATAGGTTTTCTCCTAATAAGACTTCCGCTGTGTCTGAGAAAACATCTCCTAGATCTGATCTTAGGTGGAAACCCACGGGTAGAATTTTCAAATCTGTTGGTCTTAGGTGGATTCCTACAGGAAAGTTATTCGACTCTTGCACAAGCAAGGTTGACAGTGAACCCCCACATGGTTCAAATGTAGATATCCCTCATATTCATGAATGCAAACAAACTCTGGATGTAAGTGCAGGTACATCAATCAATGTTCAGAAGGAACAAAGTCTTGATTTAAGTGCAGGTACCTTATGTAATGTCAACAAGGAAAATCTCAGAGTATGGTTGCTGAAAAGGATGATATCTCAGAAACCATTGTCAAAGTGGATTCACAGATGATGATACAGAAAAATGACGTTTGATTACAACAGATCAAGCCTCGAACCTCAATGTCAAATGACGTTTGAACAAAACGGTTCAAGCCTCGCACCACAGTGTCAACAGAAGTTCATCAAGCAGCTGAGACAGTAACAACGTCAAATGAGCTGGATTTGCTATTCGGTCCTTTGTTCGACGAATATTTCAATGGAGAAAATCAAGTTGTTTTAAAGTCTTCCGCTGTCACTACTACTGATGCATCAAATAAACGTCAACAACAACCTGATTCAACTTCATCCACTTCAACTCTAGCCACAACTGTCACTGCTAATGGAAACTTCGATTTGTAAATATTTTTATTCTCTCTTTATTTTTGATTTATAAAAAATTTTGAAAAAGAAAATACAAAAATATAAAACCTAGAAAAACAAAATATAAAATCAGAAAATTTTCAAAAATACCAAAAAGAATCTTCTCGACATGTCTCTTGGAATCGATAACATTTACGTACCTAGAAATGTTGATTAACATCGACACGGGCGTGTAAATGAAGTTCGAGCAAGAGTTTCAAATGCTTTCAAAACATGTCATTTTTAAATTTTTCTCTATGACTTATGTACATTTCAGTGCCATAACTCGGTCGTGTAATGTTATGGGAGATGTGTGACGCTCAGTCGCTTACTCTAAAATATAATAGATAGTCTTTCTATCATGTTTTTAAAATCGTTGAACACAATTTTTCAAAAAGAACTTTCAATGTCAAAATTGTCTTACAATATAATTTGAGGTCTTTTTCCTAAAAAGTGGTATTTGTTAAAATGTTTGTTTACACACTTCCCTTCCTCGGAAGAATTTTCAAAGAATTGTTGTACGAAGAAATGTCATTTTATTTAATCAATTTTCTGAGGGGTGAGCTTTTTAAAACAAAGCCTTAAATGTGTTGGATACATCACATTTAAAGTCAATTTTTTATGTACCAAACACATCTTGTGAAATTAAAAGTTGAAACTTATAATGTCAATTATTAATATACATTGTTCACTAAGGCATCTCAGCTCCCGTCTTCAACAATTTTGTGGTGTTCATATCAATTTTTTTATTCCAATGTCAATTTTTAATAAATATTGGTTAGTCCACATATTCTGTTGAAGGGGAGCTGTTGGAATCTGAATTCCTGCAATTCGTGTATAGATTTTTCTCACCCATGGAATTTTTTTATGTGCAAATTATTAATCAATTGGTATTTTCACATACTAAGTGTCTTAATTATTTAAAAATAAGGGGAGAAAATTTTAATTAAAATATGATACGAAGAAAGTATCTTTACGACTCTAAGTGCAACTCTTTCCTTCATGTGTTAAAAAACAATTTCGAAATCTCGGAGCACATGTGTAGGGGGAGTATTATGAAAATAACAAAGTTCAGAGAAAATGGTTTTGATGGTTCGATCTCTATACCACAACAACCTATTTAATTTCACGACGATTCTGAGTCATAAGGTGAGTTAGTTAGGTAATCCAACCAGAACCGGAGGGATCTACCCAAGGACATCCCATAGTTAGAAATAGTAGTCCTTAGGTATGATGGAGATGAATGAGTAAAAGGAAGAAATGCGACTAAGGTAGTGAGCTAACCACTGGAACAATCACAACAAGGTGTTAGTAATGACGTCTTGGTAAGCATTGATCACTTGTAACTTTCCTATTCTTTGTCTAATCTTCTTGTTTCTCTCTCTAAGATTTCTTATTTTCTAGCATCTTGGTATAGATTATAGTTGTGTAATAGATTAAATTAGTGGGATAACATGAATGCTCAGACTGAAGCACGGAAACTAGAGAACATCAAGAATGAAGATGTTGGAGGAATGTTGGTTGAAAACGCTAAAAATCCAGAGGCGATTAGGACGGAAAAGTTAGAACCCCGTGCGGATGGAACCCTATGCCTCAATGGCAGGAGTTGGCTACCTTGTTATGGCGATTTGCAGACTGTGATCATGCACGAATCTCACAAATCAAAGTACTCTATACATCCGGGTTCCTACAAGATGTACCAAGATGTACCAATATATGAAGAAGCTATATTGGTGGCCCAATATGAAAGCTGACATCGCCACCTATGTTAGCAAGTGTTTGACCTGTGCTAAGGTCAAGGCTGAACATCAAAGACCATCAAGATTGTTGGTACAACCCAAGATACCTGAATGGAAGTGGGACAATATCACTATGGATTTTGTTACTAAGCTTCCTAAGACGTCGCAAGGCTACGACACCATTTGGGTGATCGTTGACCGACTCACTAAGTCTGCAATCTTCACACCGATGAGAGAGACTGATCCTTTAGATAAACTTGCAAGAATGTACCTAAAGGAGGTGGTCACGAGACATGGAATACCTGTCTCAATCATTTGTGATCGTGACCCGAGATTCGCATCCAATTTCTGGAGGTCACTTCAGAACGCTTTGGGTACTAATTTGGATATGAGTACTGCGTACCATCCACAAACAGACGGGCAAAGCGAGAGGACCATTCAAACTCTCGAGGATATGCTGCGTGCTTGTGCGATCGACTTTGGAAAGGGTTGGGTTAACCATTTGCCATTAGTCGAGTTCTCATATAACAATAGCTATCATGCTAGCATCAAGGCCGCACCATTCGAAGCACTTTATGGTCGAAAGTGTCGTTCACCTGTTTGTTGGACTAAAGTTGGAGAAGCTCAAATCCTCGGTCCAGAACTAATTCAAGAGACCACTGAGAAAATCATCCAGATCAAGCAAAGGATGCAAGCCGCTCGTGATCGACAAAAGAGTTACGCCAATCTAAAGCGTAAACCGATGGAATTCCAAGTCGGGGATAAAGTTATGCTTAAAGTTTCGCCTTGGAAAGGGGTCGTACGTTTTGGCAAACGGGGGAAGTTAAACCCCAGGTATGTTGGACCTTTCAAGGTGTTAGAAAAGGTCGGAGAGGTTGCTTACAAGCTCGAGCTTCCTGAAGAGCTGAGTAGAGTTCATAATACATTCCATGTGTCCAACCTGAAAAAGTGTCATGCCGACGAACCATTAGCCGTTCCGTTGGATGGACTTCATCTTGATGACAAGCTTCATTTTGTTAAGGAACCATTAGAAATAGTGGGCCGTGAAGTTAAACGGTTGAAGCGAAGCCGGATCCCATTAGTCAAGGTTCGATGGAACTCCAAGAGAGGTCCTGAGTTCACATGGGAACGTGAAGACCAATTCAAGAAGAAATATCCACACCTCTTCACCAAGAACGCACCGTCGTCAAGTGCTGCATCGTGAGCCTTGAGGACAAGGCTCGTTTAACGGGGGAAGTCTATAACACCCTGTGTTTTCAAGTCATTGACGACGTCGATAAATCTACTATGTATCTTTTGTATTGTACGCGTTTGTTTTAAATCGTAAACGTTAAGCTAAATCGCGTAGGCTAAAATTTGCGTTCAATGTAAACGGGCATCAAACAATTAAATATTTACATCAAGCAAGGGTTAAGTAATTATTTTGAGGATAATTATTAACTTTGTTCATTTTATTTTTATTGGTTGCGTAAAGTGATTACGTTTCGCAATAAAATACGTTTAGGCATTCCCGGAACCACCAAAACTTTTCTACGCTTCAACAAATACCCACATTTATACCCAATGCATAAAAGTTACAAAATTATGTCACTTATATCACTCTATAACCGGATCTATAGCAATAGATACAACAAAAATGAAATAAATCTTTCAACTAGGTCTTTGTACTTCTTATCTCCATTAAACATAGCCATACCATGTTCCTTTGACTAAAGACCAAGACCATAGTTTTCCTTAAGACCCTCTACATGTTTCTTGACCAACTATTGCATTCTTTTGACTAGGCTTACCATATATATACTAGTATGCATTGCAAGTAAATATAGATAGCAAAACACTTAACTAGAAATCACCAAAAACCATCCCTTTTGGCTCTCTTATAGCCACGGCTCAAAACCCTCATATATAATAAACCATACAAAATTTTCTTCAACCCATACACACCTATACACATCATGTCTAAGATATTCTAAGTTGTTTCCAAGCATTGGCTAACTATTTTCAAGTATTAATCAAGAAAAGGAAGGTTAGGGTTTATTTGGAAAAGTTAGGGTTTCATATTGTGCAAGCTTGGGTTTAAAGGCTAAACACGGGTTTAGCACCTATTTTTCATCATCATCATTCATCATAAGGTCTTCTACAAACCTTTATACTTTCATTTTATGAGTTTTTATGTATATGATGTGCTATGTAGTGAAATCACCATTTAGGATATGTATAACATTTTAAAAGTGGATTTTCTTGTAATCATGATTTATGGATTTGTACACATGTTATATGGATGGTATATTGAGTTTACAAAATGGTTGTAAGACTTGTACACACTTGGTTTATGTATAAAAATGATTATGGATAAACTAGTAAATTAGGGTTTACTTAATGAGGCCATGGTTTTCAAGTATTATTATGGACTTAATGACTTGGACAAATGGACAAATTTTGGACTTGTGTGATTGATAGGATTTTCATGTTAGCCTGTATGATAGCTTATGTATTGTCATGTAATGTTTTTTTAATTATCACAGTAATTTACAATTATATTTGATTATCGTGTCTTAAACCTATGACTCTCACCAACATTATATTGACATTTTAATAATCATTTTCAGGTAACCATCTTGAGGATGTTGAAGTTAGGAAGAGTGGCTAGTTAGACTGTAGGCTTGCATGTGGAGTCATTCTCCTAGAGATTTTATTTATGTCACTTGAATTGTTTGATACTTGGTTGTTTGTTGATTTGGTGTAGACTTTTGGATTATGTTTCCTTGTGGTATGACTTTGCTATCGTAAGAACATAGATACAAATCTGTACCAACAGCTTTTGTTTTAAAGAAACTAAAATTATTTATAAAGGAACCAAAGAAAAGAGCACTCAATCGGAACATGAAAGTAAAAAAACTATACCAAGTTTAATGAATTATGGCTGAGTAGAGCAGGTGGGGCTATTGTCATGACTTTTGGATTATGTTTTCCTTGTGTTGGGTATTGTCATGACACATAGTGTCCCCTTTGATTATCATTTTCCTTTAGTTCTCTCTATTGTTGACACCATTGTGTTGTGATGATATCCATGATGTTACGCCTCGTGTTTCTGGGGGGGTGACAGATTATTATTAGAGCCAGGTTATAGAGAAGTAGGTGGTTGAGCCTAGACTATAACCTAGGGGTCCTTCATGTAGATGCATTTAGGGCTTAAGTGTTTAATGCTATAACCACTATGCTTCCCCTCTATTTTCTTTGCATAGCTTATATATCTCTTATTTTACTAAGTTGTCATTTTAGTTATTTTGCCTACCATTATCTAATATGATATGTATTACTTTCTTAGTATTTTAGCTATGTTTTTCCCCCACCCGTAAGAAGTCTCGTTGGCGAACCGTTTTCCCAACTGGACTTAAGCGTTATAAGGAGCCTTTTGTGGAATCGAAGGAGATAGGATAGTTGATCGTTCATCGGATGCGCGTAATAGGGTTGGACCCGCGGAGTCGGGTGATTCTTGCGGAGGCAAAGTCAAACCCAAGCAAGGCTCAGCATAATTTTTTCCCGTCCTTTACCTCATCATGTTGTTATTGATTATTTCTTTTGGATATTTCGTATATTGGGAACAGTTGCGAGACTTTTGTTCCTTTATGTCGTTTCAATTTTATTTTGATATAAGTAAGTAGTTATTTTATGAAACATCCTTTATGTGTTAAGTTAGAGTGGTTTAAGATGTGCAATGTGGTATATGTGCTTATATGTTAATTATGATTGAAATGAGTAATCTTGGAAGTAAGTACACGTGTGAAAGGAGACACTTATAATTATGGTGGCCAACATAATTATAAAGGCATCACACACGTAGACTTGTGACCATGATTGCATTTATTTGTGTGTGGTTGTAAG
>BQNB010077569.1:0-13321 GCA_026074375.1 Tanacetum coccineum | reverse complement strand
TCACAAGATTCATAACCACATGCTCATACCCGACCGACAACCATAAAGACATCATGAAAGCTCAAGTACATGTTTCAAGACTTCCGCTACTCTGATATCGTACATCTTTCTTGAAGTGACGAAGTATTAAAGTCAAAGAATTTCAAAGAAGTTTCCGTCACTCTGATACCGAACGTCTTTCTCGAAGTGACAAAGTGTTAAAGTTAAAGAATTTCAAGAAAGATGCAACATTAAAGCTTTTCAAGTCAACAATCAAGAAAGGTATGAGCATGTCGGTCCAGAAGTCACAAGTTCACAAGAGGGAAAAGTTTACAAGATGGCAAAACGAGATTATGCTTGGTTGATGATCTCAAGGTGTTCATGATCACATTCAAGACAAGCTAAGGAACAAGCTCAAGACCTAAAGTCTATGATCACTGCATCAAATCACAAGTTAATGAATGAAGTTAAACGAGCTCAAGACTAAAGATAAGCATAGTATGCTAGGTTTAATTTTTTGTAAAATGGAGCGAACTCCCTTAGGGGGAGATTGTTAGGAACACGAAAGTGTTGGTCGCTTCCATAGATAACAGTCGTTAGCTCGTTAAGTAATTTTTAGAAACTTACATAGTTAGTTAGACCAAGGCCCATGGATAAGTCCATTAAGCCAAGGCCCATCCTCCTAATGTAAGGTATATATACACCTCTCCATGCCTTGGGGAGGTGGTTGGTTGGTTGTATGTTTCACATAGTTTATGCATTTCCTTTCTTTTACTTTCTCTCTCTAAAATACTTCCTTCCTTCCCACTTTCTCTCACTAGTTCTTGTTTGTTAAAGATTATTAATATTCTTCAAACCAAGCTTTCAAAAGTGATTATCTAGTTACTTTACACAACCCTTTTTAACCAAATCTCCCCAATCCTACCCGAAACCCAACGTCTTCAAAACTCAATGCATGTGGGATTTTTTTACATGGAAACATAGGCCTTAATGAGAGGATTAATATTTTGTATATGTGTGTGTGTGTGTGTGCACCGGCGGTGGAGGAAAGAAAAGAACAAGGAAGAAATTTTTTTTGTTTAAATGAAATGGAAGTATAGGATTTCCATTTATATAGTAGGATAGTTTGAGGTTTTGACAAATCTAGTCCCTCCCTCCTTTTAGTCCTTATATAGTTAGTACAAAAGCGTTTATTTCGTTATACATAACCGACAACAAACTCGGGTCGCACACATTCGCAATTATTATTATTTTTATTCCGTCACACTTTTATTAGTTTAAAACATTTAATAAAATATTAACTCACGTCAAAATAAAGTTTTTACTCGGTTTCGGCTAACTCGGGACGAGGACGATAAAATACAAATTATCATCATAAAAATAATCACGAAGCGCGTCAAAATTTCTACGATACTCGAAACGCTTAACGGTTGCGCGGTCAAACGTTGACTCGCGAAATGATCACAAATAAAAATTTCAAATTTCCGTTCGTAATAAAATACGAAAATAGTTATTCTCGACAAATAAAAATTTTAAATGTCGACGTTCGTTCACACGAATTTATAAAATAATAATTATGACGTCGGACTCGCGATCCTATAAAGCGTCGTGAAACTCGAGTTGGTTATATTTCCAGCCACCTTTAAGGGGAGCGCCGTCTGTTGCTGTCCATTTTTATTTCGTCTTAGTTTATCTTAACGGTGGAGACGGCCTCTTTACGATTTGCCTTTGGTCTCTCGTGCTCGAAGTAAAGAATCACTCATATAATACTCGTCTGGACTTTTAGGATGGGAAGTCAACAAATCAAATGATAATTCATATCAATAAAATCGATACTATGTATAATTACAGAACTGCTTCATTTAGGAGCACAATATAACTCTCGGAACATTTTGGAAAATAATTTCGGTCGTTTTTAAAAGAAAGACTATATCTGAATCGGATCAGCCAAATTTCTTTATTGGGTGTATAAATATCTCAAGGAACAAACGCACATCTATCACTCAAAACTAAAACATTACATTGCTAAATAAAATTCGAGATAGTGTCAATGTTCGAACCGATATATATTTATATCTTATACAAAATCAAAATAACATGTCGCCTCCAGTCTATTTAATAATGCCCTACGGGTGGCGAAAATATTCCGGAGTACCTACGACTCACATCAATGCGCATATAGCACTAACATGTAAAATCATCATATTCATTTAAGTAACATAATGCCTATTAGCCCATTTGAAATGACTCTATGTTTCTATCTAACTTATCATCGCTTGCCTCTATATGGCCTGTTTCTATAAGTTTTAGATAATATCTAGGCTTACTCATAAAAGAAGCCTCTAGCAAATCGGCCATGCTATTTGGCGGGTTAATACCAATACGGTTAGATTGTCATTATACCTTGGGCTCTTGCCTCGGTAAATGCCAATGATCCGTCCCAAATACGTATACGAAATATATAGTAAAGGATAAGTCAATAATAGTATATGTATAGTATTTCCGCTCGGATTCTAGGAAGATCGTTTTTAACCAAAGATCTCACTTTAAAAACCTCCCGGATGGTCGTTTATCGGGCGAAAGCTATGTGAGTTAAAAAAAAGGTAACGTTCTGATCGCGTTGGATTCGATATGAGTTTAAAGATGTTGATTTGTTTTCCTATTTCTATCGCATAAAAGCACATTTATGATGAATCTGCACAGAAGAATTAAACGTACTAAGCAATAGAATTTAACGCGGAAAATACATTAAAGGGAATTATAGAAAACACGAAAAATAAGCAGTATTGAAATTAAGCTACAAATAAAATTTAATTTTTATAATTCCTAATTTGACTAAAATTAAATTTTCAGAGGGAAAAAGGATTATATTTTTTTTGACATTTATTTGATTTATTATGAATTAAAAACTTTTTTAATTAGAAAATATAAAAAGTACTAAACTAATCCATAAATACTTATAGCAAAATTATGAGATTGTATCTTAAACTGTATTAGAATATAAGGGAAAAAGGGCTAGCTTGAAAATTTGCTTAATGAAAATGCAGAAATAAGCACTAAGGATGGAATAAGCAAAAATAAATAAGAGCTAAATGATTTAAATGTGCATTTCATGTGATGAAAAGTCCAAGGGCGAATTGGTGAAGGTGTGTCGTGTTAAATCGTGCTTGAGTGGTGGCGAGGGAGGTCATAGCGTTCGAACCTGTAGTTCGCCTTTTTTTTATTATTATTATTGATCTCTTTTAGAAAACACTGAAAAGAACACATGAAAATAAGAAATTTCTTAATAAGGAACTTTTTATGAACTTAAAGAAAGCTCAGAATAAGCATTTAAAACAGACAAGGACTAAGTTTTTTTAGGCTGTATAAAAAACTATTTGGCACTTTTTAGGACTATAATGAGCACTAAGAAACTAGTAGCTAAAACATATAATAGAACCTATACCTAATAAGCTCTAGTGACTCAATAAGCTAATGAAATAAGGCTGGAAAGTAACTAAAGGGGGTAAAGACGGATTAGACTTATAAAAGAACAACTAAAAAGGACCTTTGGACTGCCTTTTTAAGCTAAATTAAGGAAAAATAAGTTAAAAGGGTTATTAGATGGAAATGGAAAAAAGAGACTAAAGAACCTACATTTATATAGTCAATAATAGGAATTATTCACGGTGAGTGTAAGAAAATAGCTTAAAGAGAAGGAAATGCACATGCAGACTACACACTTGCTATTTTTAGGCTTTTCTGAACTTTCTTTAGCTTTTAAATTTAAGAAACTTAATAAAAGCACTTTCATAGCAGAAACCTAAAAAACAGATGAAGCTTACTTTCCAATGAACTTATGCTATCAAAATTAGACCTTAAAACAAACTTACTCTAAGCTAATTTGGCTATTGAAAACTTAGATTTGAACTTTGAAATTGAAACTTAAGAACTATGACAAATATTGTATTAAAATTTTATTGACAATCACACTCTTAACCAATATTAACTCTACTGCATAATGGACTAAAACAGGCATGAAAATTACTCTAATAAGCACCTAAACTAAATCTAATCAAATAAGCTATAAAATGAAACTGCTAATACCACAGATTCAAACCATAGACATCTAAGATCTTAAATTTGAAATCTACACATTTAAAATTTGAAAAAACTGACTTATAGACTGAGATTAAGCTTGTTAAAGCTGGGTTAGAAACCAAAACCAATTTTAAGCCTAATTTGACCCATTTTCAACCCTTATGCCCAACACTCCATTAAAAACTCAAAACTAACTTCTGAGCTGAATCAAATCTAATTAGCACTTAATTCATGAAAACAGTTTATAAACTAATCTAATTGAAGATCAATAAGCAAAATTAAACCACAATTAAGCTCTAGAATAAGCTAAACCTAATAAGCTAATTTAACCAAACAAAGACAGATTTGCATGCTAAGAATTGAAAAAGCTAAACTAAGCTATATCTAAGACAATTAAGCTCATTAATGACATAAAAAGCATAGATAAACAGTTATAAGCTAAAATAAGCAGTAAAAAGCAATTAAGCAGAATAATAAGCAATTACAAGCTAAATTGACAAAAATTAAGCTACAAGGGATAAAATGGAACTTACTTGATCCCTTGCTCTAAACAGGGATTAAAGGTGCTCAAATGAGCTTAATCTACAAGCTCAGCTTATACATAAGCTGTACAAATCCCATAAGCCCTTCTCGGATTGGCTTATCATCCAAATTAAGCTAGAATTCATACTCCTTAACCAATAACTTTTTGTAACTGAAAAACCAACTCAAATAAGCTCAGGAAAGCTTATTTAAGCTAATAGTACCCTTAAAAGAACAATGTAGCTTAAAATTAGCTTATTGACACCTTATTGAACAAAATTTGCATATGAGAAAAAGAAGACTTAAGCACAAACAGAATTTTATTAATATAAAAACGATTACAAAGCTTTAAAAAGTAAAATTACAATAAGCATAATAATAAGCTAAACTAATTAAGCTACTACTACTAAAAAGCTACTCTAAAACTACTCCTACTCTAGATAATTTTTTCTGTGTGATTAAGCCCTTTATTTATAGCCTTGAGGAGAAGGTTCTGGGTCTTCATACGCTCCTCCCTCCATTCATCCAAGCCCTTGATTTAAATCATCCTCTAATCTTGTAATTTGAGCCGTTAGATAGCTTCCATGTCTTTGTATCCAATCAAAAGCTTTGGGATCGCCAGCGTGTCATCCCCTTAGTCAGACGTGCAAGGATTCTCTTCTAGTAGCAATTTGCAAGCTCGATTTACCCTGGTGCATTTGTTAGCTCTGTAAAAGTGAGATGGAAGGAAAGGGGATAGTGAAACAATAACATTGACTTAGTTGACCCTTCTTATACCATTGACTGGATTTGGACCTATTATGAATTTGGGCTCGGTTGAAATTTTGGGCCGGGTAAAAGGGATTTTTAAGAATAATTTGGGCTAAGTATTATTATAGAAGGGTTTAGGGCTTATTTGCTTTCATAGTTTAGGATTTGGGCTGACCCAGCTTATTGAGTGGGCCCGGGTTGGTCCATAGAATATGCGTACGTCTTCGTCCTTGATTATTCATCCTCTTTCCATTCCCATGCTCTTCTTTGTCTGTTTTTGCTTCGTTATTGTCCTTTTTAATCAATATCCGTACCCGCAAGACACAAATCACAAAACAAACATATACAATGTATTTTTATCATGTTTTTGGTTATTTTTGGTCTTTTTAGCTTGTTTAATAAGGTAAAAGGTATGTGTAAAATAACACATACCAAATTCCCCCATACTAAGATATTGCCGTGTCCTCACGCAATAAATAATACTTTAGAAAACTAAGAATCTTAATCCCTCTTGATTAATTACCTCAAAAAGTAGCTAAGTATTCATCTTAAGGGATTTAAAGAAACATTAGCTCTAAAAGCCCCGTTTTTCCATTTCAACATTATATATATATATATATATATATATATATCATATATATATATATATATATATATATATATATATATATATATTATGCTTTTTCATAACTTTCCATACTTTAACACTTCATAACATTGTGCCTTCATTATTCTTTGATAATACTTAGGATCATGAACAAGAAAACTAATAATCATCGTCCCCAACTTTCACCTTTCCATACGAAGCGTTCAAACAGACAAATGATCATTGTCAAATACAAGTCATGATACTAACACTACTCATAAATACTAATTGTGTATTACTTTTCCTCCCTTATTCCTAATTTTGTATCTCAAGATTTTATTTTTGTCATATACCCGAAGGCTCTTTAAGACTTATTTCGATATTTATTAAATCCGAAAATAAAGCGGGACGGTTAAAGATAAAAATTAGCTTCTACCTAATCCATCCTTGAAAACCGATGAGGTCCACATCGAGGTGACCGAGAATTTGGCTTTTATTAGGCTACTTGACTTAACTTATGTCATAATACCCTAAGGCTCTTGTAAACATAAATCTAGTGAGATTAATTTGCACCAATACCCTAGAGGCTCGTTAAGGTAAAGACAAATCATTTATTAAACATGATTCAATCATTCACGCCATATACCCTTAGGCTCTTTAAGGCATGAACAATTTAATCACTTACGCCATATACCCTTAGGCTCTTTAAGGCATAAGTAATCTCATGATTAACTCTACTTACACCATATACCCTAAGGCTCTTTAAGGTGTAAGTAAAGCAATTATTCATATGATATATATAGTATGCCAAATTTTGAATCCCGATGTGTACCTATTTTATTGGCATCGTCTTCCAAGTTAGTGGAAAGTTACTAAAAATTAAGTTGAACCGGACAACCTTATTTATTAAAGCTTAATTAATATATAATTGAAAACAACCATAATGGAGAAAAAGCCACAATTAATACTTATGAGCTCTAAAGAAAACCAACTATTCCACGCTTAATATCATGACTTATACTCAACTCTATCATTTATCGTTCTTCGCAATTTAAAAACTCTAAGAAAGAGACTTGCGAATAGCGAATTAAGATCGGCACTTTAACAAGTCACATAGACTGGCAACAATCTTAATTCTAATAAATCGAGTTCGGCATAATGGATAAGCGTACATAAGACTAGCAACAAACTTGATTTAAATATGTTAAAGAAAAAGCTAAGGTATAAAACCGGTCGGATCAAAATTTATTTCTCGTTCTCACCTTTGTCACAACACTTATTTCATCACTTTGTTCCAATATTTAGCACTTTTTATGCACAAATTTTTTTAAATTTTGCTATTTTTACATAAATCACATATTTTTGGTGAAAAACGGGTTACGTGAGAACAACGGTTGCAGATATAATCAAATCGATAGATTCCCCCCCCCCCCATACTAGAAGTACACATTGTCCTCAATGTGAGATTCCCCCATACTAATTTCAATGCATAATCTTGAGATAAAGGGGTCTTTACGCAAATCTAAAGCCGTTATGCTAATAGATAAACGTTAGTAGATAAGATTAAGGATATTGGATTCCCAATATAAGCATGCTAAGGATATGAAGATCGAGTGAACGATGGACAAAACACCGAGCACGAGAGTCTTCAAAATCCGGGCAATCCTAGACATAAAACCACAAAACACGAAACATGAGAAAGGAAGAGGCGAGCCTCTCACAACACACTTATTCATTATTATTATAAATATACTAATACTAAGGATAAGCATGGGTTGCCACCCACGAAGCGCTTATTTTTGTTCACCGAGTCTTGAGCCTGACTCGATCCCCCATACTTGAGCTGGTCAAGGGGGATAAAAATGGAGAAACAGAACATCCAAGAGAGGAATGTCCCCTCCATATATCAGCATCGGGCTCATAGAAGAATCATAAATGATTTTGTCTCGATAAGAGAAGAAAGGAGAAGCGAGAATACCAGGACCACGGATGAATGAGATAGAATATTCATCCCCTGATAAAAGTCTCTCGGATTGGACTTCAATAAATATCCCCGGATCGAAAATCTTGTTTCCGGATCTGAGGGAATTATGAGAAGGAGTGAAGTCCGAATCCGGATCAAGGGTAGGAAGGGTGGGCAAAATATTAGGCATAAGAACATAATGTTCAGAAATACCCTTCACCATTTTGGTCGTCAAAATACCTGCATGGGGCTCAAAATTTAAGCAAATCTCAACATCTGGTGGTTCCGGAGGAGGACGGGGAGATGACGGATCATTAACATGATCAAGGTTAGATGACTCATTTTCGGGAAGGGGGGAGGAATCATTGCTAAGTAATTCTTCAAGAAAACGAATATCCCCTTCCGAGTCATAGTCGTCATTCTCAATACCCGGTAGCATCGAGTCATCAGAAGCAAGAAATAAGTCGGTCTCCTCCATAAGAGAGTCATTATCCTCAACGGGGATAGGAGGTGGAGAGAGAGACTCGACAATCATATCAGCAATTTCCGCATTAAGTTCTTCTGGAGGTCGTGGAGATGAATTATCATACGACAAATTCTCAGCAAGACGAATTTCTTCCTCAGGTTCAAAGTCGGTATCAACAATTCTTGGTGGAATTGGATCGATATGAGCGAGTTCACCAGAGAAATCCTCGAGAAGATAATCAAACTTAGGTGAAGAATCAATTAAAGTATCACGGTTAAGCAAAGATTCGATAAGATTAGACTCGGCATTAAAGGAATGTGGATCTATCTTGGTAGAAATGATTTCTTCGTCATCAAAAAGATTTTGAAATTTTCTTTTGGAACGTCCTCATTAGAAAGTGACTCGTCATCACTAGAAGAAACATCGTCGTTAAGAATCCAAGATAGGATGTCAGAAAGTTGCAAAATCGAAGAAGATTCCTCATTACGAAAATCAAACTCACATGTTGTGTAAGTCGTTGTGATTGCATTTAACCAAGAAATTTAAGGTGTATTATTCAAAGGAATAATGCTATCCTTTTTAAAATTCTTTAAACACGATGTAATATGAGTTCGACGTATAGCTGCCGGCTCTGCGATATTCTTTACTTCCGTGCTTTTTTTCCGAACGAGACTTTAGATTAGGACTTTATTGATAGAAATATATTAATTAAGAGCACTCTCAATTAGATCTTCAACATCATTATGCGCACAATAAATCTCTTTTTGTCGACAATCTTTAAGCAATTCTAGCATCGTATCTTCCATATTTTGCTTTTGCTCTTCACAAACTTTTGTACCACATATTTCTTCAATAAGTTGACGAAATTCGGAGTTTTGTGGTGGTTCTTCCTTTTCTTGAGCTGCTTGCTTTTGGGCAAGTAATTCTTGCTCTCTTTGAGCTGCAAGTAAAGCCTCCTGCTCACGTTGTTGATTCATTCTTTCCGTATAAGCTTTCATCATTTTATAAAGCTCGTTCTTTGTTTCAATCCATTTTTTACTTTCAATAAAAGGAATGATTTCTAGAATTTCCTGAAGCTGGTGATTGTCGAACTGCTGCGGGGGTTGAATTTGGTCAAAACCGAAAGAATTAGAATAATCAAAATTTTGGTTCATCGGTTGACACTGAAAAGTCGCATGAGGACCACACCGCATTTTCAATAACAGATTTTGTTAGGTGGCAAAAAGATAAGTGAGGAGAGATGTATGGTGGGAAAAAGATTATTAGGGGGGTGGGGGGGGTGGGGGGGGGGGGGGTTGGGGGGGGGGGGTGTGGGGTTGGGGTGGTGTATGGGGGAGGTTTAAAGAATATTAAGTGGTATGTATTGTGGGGTGGGGTGGGGATTTAGGGGATATGTTGGGGGTTCGATCTTCATCTCAAGTTCCCGTTTGTCTAAAACAGAACTCGAGTATCAAATTAACCGTTCGATCAAAACTTCAATATTAATTTTCCACTTAAATTCACTTAAATGTTTCACACAAAATCTTGTTATTGAAAACTGCGGGGTCCCATGCGACTTTTCAATGTCAAGACGCGTATAGAACAAAACTTCAAAAATCTAATTCTTGTCACCTGGTTTACTAAAAAAATTTGAACTCCTGCAGGGTTATGAAGTTTTTGAACGAAAACTCGAGTTCTGATATTAGACAAACGAACTTGAGATGGACGATCGTACCAAAAATGACACCGTTTCCCACATAACTCACAAATAATTCGTCTGAACAAGGGTTGTGGAGGGTAGTCGGAAAAATTGAGAGAATTCGGATTTGTATCATACTTACAATGAAAACAAATTCCTCCATAACACATATTTCCACACCTTTCGCAATTACATTGTCGACAAATCGAACCGTCTAAAGGACCTCCACACCCGTAACAACTAGGTTGGTAATATGACGTCATTAGAATTAAACAATATAGAGGATAAGAAGAAAGAATTAAACGGATTTGAGGTTACGGAGAATATTTTTGGGTTTTTATGTATTTTTAAAACAAAGAGAAAATATTTTTGGGACCGATAAATCAAAAGTGCACGGTAGCTCTTTAGAAAAACGCGCAAAGAAGCGGAGGAGCTGGTCAGCGCGAAGCTAATTAAAAACCCTTCTCCTTTCGGGTCAAAGTTCGTAGGATCGACCCTCCTTATACCTCTCTTAAAGTTTGTTTACTAAAGGTGAGCCGATTTATAATTAACACACAGTTATTTTCAATATTAAATAAAAGAAAATAAAAATAGAAGTGTAAAATATTTTTGTATTTTTTTTGGTTTCATAATGAAAAGAAAATATTCACAAATGAAAAATGATAACTTCACGAGGAAGGGTCCTCAAAACACGAATCTTCGAACGAAACACGATAATCGTAACACAAATCCCCGGTAAAGGCGCCAAAAATTGATCTGTCCAAAACCACACACACAAACGAGTATGTGTAATTAAGAGGCAAATAAAATTATAGTATAGTAGTATACGTATTCCAAAAGATTTAAAAGAATCGCTTTTGACCAAAGCAATTCCTAAAACCTCCTGGGTCGTTTCTCTCGACGAAGCGCGAATTGAGAATCGGTTAGGTTCGTGATCGCGCGTTTTGAATGGTTTAAAAAGATTTTGATTTGGTTTTTGATTCTACAAATGAAATCGCATATAAACATATAACGACAAGTATAAGCAAGTAAGCAATTAAAGCAAGTAAAAATAAAGCACGAAAACAATAACGGAATTTAATTAAACGCGACATTTAAACAAGTACATCAAATTTAAGCCCTACAAATACAAATTTAATTTTTATAAATCCTAAATGACTAAAAATAATTTTCAGAAAAAGGATTATATTTTTTTGACTTTTATTTGATTTATTATGAATTAAAAACTATTTTAATCTAGAAAATTAATAAAAAGTACTAAACTAATCATAAAAATTATAGAAAAATTATGAAAAGTACTTAAAACTGATTAGAATCTAAGAAAAAGGCTAGCTTGAAAATTTGCTTAATGAAAAAGCAGAAAATAAGCACTAAGGCTCGGATAAGCAAAACTAAAATAGACTAAATGAATTAAATGTTGCAATACATGTATGAAAAAGTCCCAAGGGCGAATTGGTGAAGGAGTGTGGTGTTAAATGTGTTGAGTGTGGAGAGGGAGGTCACAGGTTCGAACCTGTGGCTTCCCTTTTTATTATTATTATTATTGAAATCTTTTTAGAAACACTGAAAGAACACATGAAAATAAGCAATTTCTATAATAAGAACTTTTTATGAAACTTAAAGATAAGCTCAGAATAAGCATTTAAAACAGACAGACTAAGTTTTTTAGCTTATAAAACTATTTGGCACTTTTAGGACTAAATGAGCACTAAGAAACTAAGATAAGCTAAAACATATAATAACCTATACCTAATAAGCTCTAGAAACTCAAAATAAGCTAATGAAATAAGCTGGAAAGCTAACTAAAGGGGTAAAGACAGTATACTTAAAAAAACAACTAAAAGGACCTTTGACTACCTTTTAAGCTAAATTTAAGGAAAAATAAGCAAAAGTGTTAAGCTGGAAATTGAAAAGAGACAAAGACCTACATTTTAATAGCTCAAATAATCATGAATTAAGCACTTGAGTTAAGAAAATAAGCCAAAGAGAATGAAATGCACATGTCAGACTACACACTTGCTATTTTTGGATTTTCTGACACTTTTTAAGCTTAAATTTAGAACTTAATAAGCACTTGACATAAGCTGAAACCTAAAAACAAATGAAGCTTACTTTCCAATGAACTTATGCTATCAAAATTAAACCATAAAACAAACTTACTCTAAGCTAATTTGGCTATTGAAAACTTGGATTTGAACTTTGAAATTGAAACTTAAGAACTATGACAGATATTGCATTAAAATTTTATTGACAAGCACACTCTTAACCAATATTAACTCTACTGCATAATGGACTAAAACAGGCATGAAAATTACTCTAATAAGCACCTAAACTAAATCTAATCAAATAAGTCCTCAAATTTCAATTTTAAGCTTTAACAACTAAATTAAACTAACTTAACCACTAAATCTGAGCTTGCTAAAACTGATTTAAGAGGCAAAATAGACTAAGCAGTACTAACTAAGGTTAGTACTGTTAAAACCAAACACCCCTTTAACTTTTGGAATATTTTTTTAAAGCCACTAAAGGATGAAACAAGTTGATACTTGTTAAAACAGATTTTGCACTACACCAATTCAACACTAATAAGCAATTATCAACCACAATTAAGCAATTTCCAACAAGCTAGAACAATAAGCTATTAACTAGAATTTTAAGACAGTTTAACTATTTAGCTAAAACAAGTAGATCTAAACTATAGGCTGACAATACTAATCTAAACTAAGGTGCAATAAGCAGAAGAAAACATTAATAAGCAACAATTAAGCAAGAGATAAGCAGTAATAAGCAAAACAGTAAATTGAGCTTAAAAATGAAAAGAGAATCAGAACCTTTGATCCTAGCTAAACAGGGATAATTTAGCACATAATAAGCTCTAAAAACCTACCCAGCTTATATATAAGCAAATCTAAGCACCCATAAGCTCATCCAAAGCCATCTTATCAGCCAATGCTTATTTCTTTTTTCCAAGCTGAATAACAAATCAAATTAGCTCAAATAAGCTTTGTGGATGCTTATTTGAGCTTAGAGAGTATAAGTGGACAACAAACAGCTTATTCATAGCTTTTTGAGCTTATTTAAAGCTTATTATCATATTTAGCAAAATTCTCTAAACTAAGGTGCAATAAGCAGAAGAAAACATCAATAAGCAACAATTAAGCAAGAGATAAGCAATAATAAGCAAAAATAAGCAAAACAGTAAATTGAGCTTAAAAATGAAAAGAGAATTAGAACCTTTGATCCCAGCTAAACAGGGATAATTTAGCACCTAATAAGCTCTAAAAACCTACCCAGCTT